>JAAAKG020091941.1:44380-69744 GCA_010014905.2 Druon quercuslanigerum | reverse complement strand
AAATCTGGTGAAGGCCTTAAAATCCATAGAAATCGTGAAAATTCTTCGGATTCTATTCAGATGTCTTTGAATGCGTTAAAAACCGTTGAAATCCGTTAAAATCCATTAAAATATTGTGTAATCCGTTGAAATCATAGAAATTCTTTCAATTCCTTAAAAATCCTTGGAAACCTATTGAAATTTCCTTCGAAATCCCGAACAAATTCTTAAAAGCAATTGAAAGCGTAAAAATTCTATTCCTAATTCCTAATTCCTAATTTGTAATTCCTAATTCCTAATTCCTACTTCCTTAAATCGCTTATAAATTGTTGGCATTTATTTGAAATTTATGAACATCCATTAAAATTCTTTGAAAGCCTAAGAAAATCCCTAAAATCTGGTGCAGGCGTAGAAATGCCTTTTAATTAAAATCCATCAAAATCTTGTGAAAAACATTCAAATCCGTTTCTTTCGAAATCCCGTACGAATTCTTAAAACCTTGTGAAGGCGTAGAAACTCCTCAATCTCCATAGAAATCGTGTAAATCCTTTGGAATCTATTAAATTCTCTTTAAATCCTTTAAAATCCATTGAAAAATTTGTGAAAACCATTCATTCCATTAAAAATCATTCTTGGAGATCCTTTAAAAATCCTATGCAACCGCTTAGAGAATGCCATTAAATCCATTCAAATCACTTGACCGATGAAATCGCGGCGATTCCTTTAAATTCGGCATAAATAATTACTGGTTCGACTGTGGTCGAGTGGTTGGTTGTAACTGAAGCATTGAGATGCTGAAACTATGCTCGTGGCCGGCGATGAAAAGTGGCTTCTGATGCTGATCGCGATGACTTAATAATGTATTTATATTGCTGCTTGTTATCATCTTATTACAGTATTAAACTGTGCGAAAGAGGCTCTAAAAAGATGCGCTCATTAACGAGTAGTGGAGTAGTTACTGGAACCGTGACTCTTTGCTGACGGAGCACCAGTAAAAGGATGCCCTTAATTGACGTAAGCTGACCGAGGGTAGATTACATCATCATCGTCTCGAGCAGTAAGTGTATAGTTTTAATCGCACGGGAAAAAAGATGTCGTTGGAATACCGTAGCCTGTAGCGTAGGGTAATTTGGACCACCTAAGAAAAATTCATGATTTTTATCGTCATTACTTATTTCAAGAACATTTATTATCTTTTAATGACATGAAATGTACATTGTACGTGGATCAAATTAGTGTGGCTTGTCTCTTATCTTATCTTTTTGAGTAAACACAAAAATGAGTAACAATAGAATTCATGAATTTTTAATTTAAAAGATTCATGGCTCTCACATTTCATCGCAGGTAAAACGCCATAATAATCATATGTAAATTATGATTGGTGGGGAAATTATTACACTTTGTCAGAAAAATGGATTGTGTGACTTTGCGATGATTAGCAGTCCATAAAATTAGACCATTTATAATTGTATCAGGGAAAGTTGGGAAAAAGTCGGGGATTTTGAAAAAAGTCTTGCTAAGGTCAGGAAATTTTTGTAAGAGAGACTTTGAAATAACTTTCAAGGATAGTAAATTTCAAACTTTATATTTTAATTAGAAATTTTTTTATTAACCTTATAGAAGATGAGCAAAATGGGAAATTTTTAATTTGTTAAAAAAACATTAGGGAATTTAGAAAATTAAATTTTCCGGCATTTATTTATTCTGTATTGTTATTTCTATATTTTTAAGCCTTCCTTTATTAAAAAATTCATCTCCTTCAGAAGAAATTTAGTTTTGACTCAAAATACAACTTTTTGGTTTAAAATTCGTCTCTTTTGGTTAAATTCAATTGTTTTTTTATTCAAAATTGAAATATTATTTGGTCAAAATATCAACTATTATCTCGTTCGTTAAAAATTCATCTTATTTCTAAAATTCGTTTTCATTTTGTTGGGTATCAATTTTTTTAACTGAAAAATTAACTATTCCAGTTGAAGATTCATAATTTTCTGTTTGTTGAAAATTCATCTCTTTGATTGATAGTTGAACTATTTTGGCAGAAAATTTACTTTTTTTGAAAATTCATATTTTAGTGTTTAAAATTGAACTAAAATTTTTCTTGGTATGAAAATTAAAACATTTTTTCTAAAGCACGTCTCATTCCATTTGCTTCAAAATCCATAAAACTATTTTTTTAATTCGTATTCTTCAGTTGAGTTTAACTGTTCTTTAATTAAAATTAAAATAATTTTTTGTGCTACATTTACTCGGTTAAATGTTAAAACAATTTTATTTAGATTCATCATTTTAGTTAAAAGATTCTCTCTTTTGATATATTTTAATTTTTTTTATTTTTGAAAATTGATTTTTTCAACTGAGAAAGTTTATAATCAATTATATTATATTACATTTCTTATGTTAAGCATTCTACTATTTCGTTAAAAATTGTATCATTAAATTTGCTTTAATTCGCACTCTCTTTGGTTTCAAATTATTTTTTTAACTGAAAATGTAACCTTTTATTTTTTTGGAAAATTGATCTTTTTCAGTTAAAAAATCGTATTTTTTGGTAGAAAACTAGTTTTCTTGTTTTAAAATTTCCTGTTTTTTTTAATGCAACGTTTTTGATTAAAATAACCCTTTTTGTTGACAGTATTTATATTTTCGCGTTGAAAGTTTATAATTTTTTTTACAGAAAACTCGTATTTTTACAATTCATCTCTTTGGTTAAAAAAATGAAAATTTTACTATTTTGTCAAAAATTATTTTTTTTATTGAAAATTGACATTTTTAATTTTTGGTATAAAATTTATATTTTTTAGTAGATCTACTTTAGGTGAAACTTAGGCTTTTGTGGTAGAAAACTAATTTTCTTGTTCACTCGTTTCTTTTTTTTGGTTTGATATGCAACTGTTTGGGTCAAAATTAACTTTTTTGTTAACAATATTTATATTTTAGTATTACAAATTAGACTGTTTTACAAAAAAAACCATGTTTATGTTTAATTTGTATTTTTGGTTGCAAAATCCATTATTTGAATTGAAAATTCATGTCTGTTTGAAAATTGGACTATATTTTTTTTGAAAATCTTCTTGGCAGTAAATTTAAAATTGTTTTGATTCGTTGAAAATTCAACTGTTTGATTGAAAATTTTACAAATATGATGAACAATTGTTTTTGATTTTTGAGTGAAATATCAAATATTGAATATATCGTTAAGAATTCACCTGTATTTTAAAAACTAAACTATTTTTTTGAAGATTTCTCTTTTTTCATAGAAAATACTTGGTTGAAAATTCATCTTTTTGGTTTTAAAATTCGTTTTTCTTCATTAAAAATGCAATTGTGTGTTTGAAAATTAACTTTTCTGTTAACAATTTTTGGTTAATAATTCAACTGCTTCACAGAAAGGTCATCTTTTAACTTGAAAGTTCAACTAATTTTTTTTTTTAAATATCAAATATTATATTTCTTGTTGAGGATTTATCTTTTTTTCTAAATTCAAATCTACATTGAAAATTTGTCTTTTCTCATTGAAAATTAATCTGCACCATTGAAAATTTTTCTTTTTTGATAGAAAAATATTCTTCTTGGTTGAAATCCTTCTTTTTAGCATTAAAATTTATTTACTTTGGTAGAAATTTCATCTGTTAAAATATCAAATATTGCATTTCCCGTTAAGAATTCATCTATTCTTTTTGTATTTTTTTAAAGGTTCGTCTTTTTTGGTATAAAATAATTGTACCCGGTTGAAAATTTCTCTTTTTGGTTTTAAAATTCGTTTTTTTTTTTTGGCGAAAAATGCAATTGTTTGGTTGAAAATTAAGTTTTCTATTAAAAATTCATATATTCGGGTTAAAACTTCAACTCTTTTACAAAAAAATCGTCCTACTGCTTGGTTCAAATTTTTAATATTTAGTTCGAAATTTGGTCGAAAGATGTAATATTTTGTGAAAAATTAGTTTGCTCTTGTTTTGTTTGAAATATCAAATATTAAATTTCTTGTTGCAAATTCATATTTTGTTTTTATATTCAACCTTTTTTTCATTCTTCTTTTTTTTTTGTAGAAAATTAATGTATTTGGTTAAAAGTTTAACTTATTTGTTAAAAAATTAATAATTTTGTTGAAAATTCATAAATTTTGTTAGAAAGTCATATATTTTTTGGTCGAATATTAAACTATTTTGCTCAAAAATTCAACTGCATTTATTAAACATTTGCCTATTTCAAAATAAAATTTGGAGGATAATGTTTATTAATCCTTTTTTTTAATTTGATCACGTGGTTTAAAATTCATCTAATTAGGTCGAAAATTTAGCAATTTAATTCAAAATTTCAATATTTTGTTCAAAATTAAAAAGATTTGGTTAGTCATTGCTTTGGTTAAAATGAATAAATAAATATTTAATGATTAAATTAGAGTCTTCGATTGTTTTATTCTATTTATATAAAATATTTAATTTTAAATATGTTACTAAATTAAAGTGCTGGTCTGAATATTAATGGTGAGGAAAGATGAGAAATTTTGAAAATGAAGTTTTTCGCCCGTCCTATTTAATTTTACATTATATTTTTGTGAAAAAACTTGTAAATTAGGGGTTCCAGAGTTTCTTAAAAAAAATCCAAGAATTTTCCAGGATTTCCAGGACAAAAAAATTAATTTTTCTAGTAACATTGTTAACAAAATCCACGGACTTTTAGCTAAAGAAAGTAAATTTTCAACAAAAAATGCTAAAGTTCAATTTTGAGTTTAACAAATTGATTTAAAAAAAAAAGAATTTTCGACAAAATAGGTCATTTACAACCACAGAGATAAATTTTAAATTAAAAAATACATTTTTAACCAGAAATGGAATAGTTTAATTTCCAGTTTAAAAAATTAATTTTACAACAAACAGAAACAAGAATTTTCAACAAAGGTAAATTTTGAACCAAACACTTAAATTTTCGAATAAAAAAATTAATTTTTGAACTAAATAGGTTAATTTTTAAATAAAAAATTACATTTTTAATTTTTTAAAAGAGTTTTTAAAGTTTTTAAAGAAAATATAACTCTTTTAAAGAGTTTTTTTTAAAAGAGTTTAATTTTAAACCAAGTAGTTGAATTTTTAAACAAAATCATCAATTTTGTTTCAAAAGGAGAATTTTTAACCAAATACTTAATTTTTCAAAAAAAGATATAAATTTTCAATTAAGTATGTGAATGTTTAAATAAAAAATAACATTTGCAACAAAAAATGGAATAGTTTAATTTTCAGTTTAAAAATTGATTTTACAACAACAACAAAACGAATTTTTGATAAAATAGGTAAATTTTCAACCATCGAGGGGCAATTTTCTATTAAAAACATGAATTTTCATTAAAATAAAAAAATAAATATTTCACAAAAAAGTTTTATTTTAAACCAAGTAGTTGAAATTTTAAATAAAATCATAAATTTTCGGACAAAAAAAGGTGAATTTCAACCAAATACTTACATTTTCAAATAAATAGGTGAATTAAATATAAAAAATATTTTTTCAACCAATCATCAAATAGTTAAATTACCAATTTAAAAAATTAATTTTACCACAAACAAAAACACGAATTTTTAACTTAAATGAGAAATTTAAAACTAAAATGGATAATTTTTAAATAAAATAATACATTTTTTAACAGAAATGGAATAGTTTATTTTCCAGTTTGAAACATTAATTTTACAACAAAAAGAAACACGAATTTTCAAAAAAATAGTTCAATTTTCATCTAAAGTGATAAATTTAAAACTAAAATGAAGAACTTTCACCACAGAAGATTCATTTCTACAAAAAAACGAATTCTTAATGAAATCCACAAACTTTCAGCAAAAGAAAGTAAATTTTCAACACAAAATTGTAAAATTTAATTTTCAGTTTAAAAAATTGATTAAAAGAAAATAATTTTTAAGAAAATAGGCTATTTTTCAACGAAAGAGCTGAGTTTTCAATTAAATCTTCATTAAAAAAGAAAATAATAATTTTTAACAAAGGAGCTTAACTATCAAGTAAGGAAGTTAAATTTTCAAAAAAATCATTAATTTTCTATCAAAGGGTGAATTTTTAACCAAATACTTCAATTTTCAAACAAAAAAATATAAATGTTCAATTAAATATGTGAATATTTAAATAAAAAAATTAAGGTACAAAAAAAAATTAAATAGTTAAATTTCCAGTTTACAAATTTCTAGTTTAAATATATCCAGTTTAAAAAAATTAAAAATTGATTTTACAACAACAACAAAACGAATTTTTAATAAAATAGTGAAATTTTTAACTATCTAGGGATAATTTTCCATTAAAAACATGAATTTTCGTTTTAAATAAAAAAATGAATTTTTAACAAAAAAGTTTTATTTTAAACCAAGTAGTTGAGATTTCAAATAAAATCATAAATTGTCGGACGAAAAAAGGTGAATTTTTAACCCAATACTTTCATTTTCAAAAAAATAGGTGAATTTTAACATAAAAAATATTTTTTCAACCAAACATCGAATAGTTAAATAACCAGTTTAAAAAATTAATTTTACCACAAACAAAAACACGAATTTTCAGCTTAGGTGAGAAATTAAACATTAAATTATGAATTTTCAACTAAAATACTTCAATTTTTAACGCAGTTGATAAATTTTTAACGAAAATAATGGAATACTCAACTGAATTGATTAAATTATCAGTTTAAAAATTCAGTTTATAACCAACAGAACGAAATTCTCAACAAGAAAGTTCAATTTTCAACCAGAGACGAATTCTGAACGAAAAATCTAATAATTCATATTTCTAAAAAAAAAATTATTATGAGTTGATGGTTTAACTAAGAAAGAAATTTCAGTCAAAAGAGAAAAAAGTATCCAATTGCCCACCAAATTGTTTAGTTTTTATGAAAAAAAGATGAATTTTCAGAAACAAGAGAATTAATTTAAAAAAAAACAGATTCTCAACAAAATAGTTAAGTCCAGTAATAAGAAAAATGTAGAAACGCTCTCGAAAAAACTCCCTAAATTAAAAAAAAAATATCTGACCCACAAAATAACGGTTCAGCAGTATTTTTCGTTCAGTAGAGAACAAGTTTAATAACCTACTTTTTCCGCAAAGGAATAAAATTCCCAGGACCATGAAAAAAATTCCAGGACTTTTACAGGTTTTTCCAGGTAGAAAAAAATCAAGGACTTTTCCAGGTTTTGAATGATTTCCAGGTCACTAGTCATAATAAAATAACAATAAAGAAGATGTACTGATTCTTAAAAATTTCTACAAATTTTTATCGAATAAAGTGTCGAATCAATTTTCAATAGCGGAACAGCTCACAAAGGAGCTTGATGAAGAAAGCAGAATCGAGTCTCCCCGCGCTGCCCGTCCCAATTATTGATCAATAAATCCAATTTCGATTACCAGAGGCTGAGTGGCAGAGGGAAAAGATTCGGATCAAAATATGAAATCGAACCTATTAAGCAACGCCAGCTACTATCAAGCGATATAATATTCTGCGGGTCTTTCGATTCAACTTTTATTTCAGGGGCATTGGGTCAACTTTTTTAACGGAAAGCATCACGTGTCTGCCCTCATTTTTCCACTCATTTCCAACTGATACTCATCAATCAACGATAATTATGATTTATTATCCTAGACCCGTACCTTCCACAAAACCAAAACTTTTAGGGTTATCATGGTTTGTTTGAACTCTCAAGATAAAGAAAAAAGCGGGTATCACATTTTTTTTACATGACTTTAATCTACTTTTAATATCGTCAAACTAAATTAGAAGATCGCAGCAGACTGATAGTCTACCCTCGCGTGAATCGCTGAATTTCAAAACATGATTGAAAACACATTGGATACATTGTTTTAAAAATATTTCTAATTTTTTAGTTCAATGAATTTTCCGAATTTTTTACTGCTCTTTTTGGCAAAATTAGGACTTAAAGTAATCTGTTAATTTATTATTCCTTTATACTTAATTTCTGAAAAAATAACGATTGGACAAAATTTTAAGTTCTTTGATCTCTTTCTGACTTTCAAATCTTCTAGTTTCTTATGAATTAACAAAGTCGTTTAATTTTCAACTAAAGGGTTCAAGTTTTAAACAAAAAATATGAATTCTCAACAAGCAGTGTAATAGTTGATATTTTAAATAAGAAAATATTTTAATTTTAAGTTAAAACCCGTTTTAAAAAAAAGTCAACAAGGAAAAAAATATTTGATCCAAAATTTTGAATTTTAAAAACGTAAAGACCAGCTTTCTACATAACAGTTTAATTTGTAACCATATAATTGATTTTTCCACCACATGATACATTTTTAACCAAGAAAATTAATTTTCTTTTCAAAAATTTTGAAATCTCAACAAAATGCATCAATTTTTAACCAATGGGTTGAATTTTCAACTGAAAATAATAATTTTTTAACCAAAAATACAAATTTTCAACAAAATACATAAATTTCTAACCAATTAGTGGAATTTTCAACAAAGAAGATTAATTCTCAAGCAAAAAGACGAATTTTTTACATAAACCTTTGGATTTTCAGCCTGACAATATGAATTTCGGACCGAAAAATAAAATTTTCATTATAAAAAGGATCTGCTAACTCAAAAAATGGAATTCTCAACAAGTAAGTAAATTTTTCAAAAAAAGAGGTGAATTTCTTACAAAAATTCGGAACTTAAATTAATTAATTTGGAGGGAAATTATTTCTCTCTAATCAGTTGAACTTTTAACAAAAAATTCAATTTCCACTAAAAAATATGAATTTTCAACAAAGTGAATAAATTTTTTCACCAGTTAGTTTAATTTTTAACCAAAAGGAATTATTTTCTGCCGAAAAAAGACGAATTTAAAAAAATGGATGAATTTTCAACCAAATATTTAAATTTTCCAATTAACAAAATAATTTTTATTAAAAATAGAATATTGAACTTTTCAGATAAAATAATTAAAATTTCAACCAAAAATATGTCGAAAAGTGTCAACTGTTTTCTAGAACTTTTTATAGAACAGCTTATTCCACAGTTTTATTTATTTATTAAAGTTAGTTTTTTTGAATTGAAAATTCAATAATTTGGTAAAAAATTAAGCTATTTGGTTGAAAATCAACTTTTTTGTTAAAAATTCATATTTTTGGTTGAAAAAAAAACTATTTTGTTAAAAATATTTCCAATTTTTTACTTTAATAAATTTTCCTCATTTTTTACTGTTCTTTTTGATAAAATCAGCACAAAAAGTTTTTTGTGAATTTATTATTTATTTATACTTGAATTCTGAAAAAATAATAATTCGAAAAAACTTTAAGCTCTTTGTCTGCTCTTTTTCTGGTTTTCAAATCTTATTGTTTCTTATAAATTAAAAAAGTGGTTCAATTTTCAACCAAATGGTTGAATTTTTAATAAAAAAAGATGAATTACCAACAAGCAATGTAATAGTTAAAATTTTAAATAAGAAAATATTTATATTTTAAATTAAAAACAGTTTAATTGGCCCAAAAAAGACGAATGTTCAACAAAAATTTGATTCCTAAACAAAAAATAAAAAAGTGAATAAGGAAAAAAAATATTTAATCAAAAATGTCGAATTTTAAAACTGTAAAGACCAGTTTTCTACAGAAAAGTTTAATTTGTAACCAAAAAAATTAATTTTCTATAGAAAAATTTTAAAATCTCAACAAAATACATCAATTTTTAACCAAATGGTTGAATTTTATAATTTGAATTTAAAAATTTGAAAATATTTGATTAGTACAATTTTGATTAAAAAAAGATCTACTGACTCAAAAAATGGAATTTCCAACAAATTAGTATATTTTTCAAAAAAAGAGGTGAATTTCCTACAAAAATTAGGAACTAAATTTTAATTAATTTGCACGAAAATTATTTCTCTCTAATCAATTGGATTTTTAACAAAAAATTCAACAAAATACTTATATCCTGAAATAAATTTAACTAAACTCATACCAGACATTTAAACTTTTAACAAAAAAATTAATTTTGTACTGAAAAATACGAATTTTCAAGAAATAAATAATTTTTCAACTAAATAGTTAAATTTTCAACCAAAAAGAAAATTTTTAACATAAAAAAGTCAATAAGGAAAAATATTTTTAATTCAAGATTTTGAATTTTAAAACGTTAAAGACCAGATTTCTACAGAAAAGTTTAATTTGTAACCACATAATTGATTTTTCAACCACAGGATAAATTTTTAACCAAGAAAATTTATTTTCTATACAAAAATTTTGAAATCTCAACAAAATACGTCAATTTTTAACCAAATAATTGAAGTTTTAACTAAGAATACTAATTTGTTTTAAAAAATACAAAGTTTCAACAAAATAAATAAATATCTAACCAAGTAGTTGAATTTTCAACCAATAAGATAAATTCTCAAGAAAAAGACGACTTTTTTACATGAATCTTTTGAAGTTTCAGCCTGAAAATATGAATTTCGGACCAAATAGTATACTTTTCATTAAAAAAAAAGATCTACAAATTAAAAAAATGGAATTTTTAACAAATTAGTTTATTTAAAAACAGGTAAATTTCCTACAAAAATTAGGAACTAAAATTAATTAATTTTGAGGGAAATTATTTTCCTCCAATTTAAAAAAATGCATGAATTTTCAACCAAATAGTTTAATTTTCCAATTAAAAAAAGTAATTTTTATTAAAAGTAGAATATTGAACTTTTCAGATAAAAAAATTAAAATTTTAACAAAAAAAACTCAGTTTCAACCAAATGGTTAAATTTTCAACCAAAAAGAAGACTTTTTAACAGCAAAAAAAAACGTAAAAATTTATTGGTTTTCGTTGAAAATAAACTTTTTTGTCAATAATTCATATTTTTGGTTGAAACAAAACTGTTTTGTTAAAAATGATTCTAATTTTTTACTTTAATGCATTTTTCTCGTGTCTTACTGTTCTTTTTGACAAAATTAACACAAAAAGTTATCTGTTAATTTATTATTTATTTATACTTAAATTTTGAAAAAATAACGATTGGAACAATATTTAAGCTCTTTGTCTTATCTTTTTCTGACTTTCAAATCTTACTGTTTTTTTATGAATTAACAAAGAAGTTCAATTTTTAAACAAAAAAGATGAATTCTCAACAAGCAATGTAATAGTTAACATTTTAAATAAGAAAATATTTACATTTTAAATTAAAAACAGTTTAATTGACCCGAAAAGGACAAATATTCAACAAAAATTTGATTCTTAAACCAAAAAATAAAAAAGTCAATAAGGAAAAAAATATTTAATCCAAAATGTTGAATTTTGAAACCGTAAAGACCAGCTTTCTACAGACCATTTTAATTTGTAACAAAAAAAATTAATTTTCTATTCAAAAATGTTGAAATCTCAACAAAATACATTAATTTTTAACCAAACGGTTGAATTTTCAACTAAGAATACTAATTTTTTAACAAAAAATACAAATTTTTAACAAAATGCATAAATTTTTAGCCATGTAGTTGAATTTTATCATTTGAATTTGAAAATTTGAAAATATTTGATTAGTATAATTTTGATTAAAAATGATCTACTAACTCAAAAACTGAAATTTTCAAAAAATTAGTATATTTAAAAAAAAGAGGTTAATTTCCTACAAAAATTAGAAACTAAAATTAATTAATTTGTAGGAAAATTATTTCTCTTTATTCAGTTGAATTTTTAACGTAAAATTTAATTTCCACTAGAAAATATGAATTCTGAACGAAGTAAATAAATTTTTTCACCAGATAGTTTAATTTTTAAACAAAAGGAATTATTTCTGCCGAAAAAGATGAATTTAAAAAAATACATGAATTGTCAACCGAATACTTTAATTTTCCAATTAAAAAAACTAATTTTTATTAAAAATAGAATATTGAACTTTTCAGATAAAATAATTAAAATTTTAACAAAAAAAACTCAGTTTCAATTTTTTCCTAAAATGATTATCTTTAATTGAAAAATTGAATTTTCAAGAAAATAGTTAAAATTTCGACCAAATAGTAACATTATACAACAAATAGCTGATTTTTCTACAATAGTTTTAAATTTTCCAGCTGACGACACGAATGTCCTACTAAAATTATAAGTCGATAAATAAAAGAATCAATATTTAAGAATGCAGTTGAACTAAAGAGTTGAATTTTAAGCCTCAAAAGAAGATTCATTTTCAACAAAAAATAGAACAGTTTATATTTTTACAAAAATATATTTTCATTTAAAATTAAAAACAATTGAATGCAGTAAATAGATGAATTTTGAACAAAATACTTATATCCTCAAATAAATTTAACTAAACTCCCACCAGACATGTAAATTTTAATCAAAAAAAATTAATTTTGTACTTAAAAATACGAATTTTTAAAAAATAAATAGTTTTTCTTAACAGCAAAAAAAAAGTAGAAATTTATTGTTTTTCGTTGAAAATTAACTTTTTTTGGAAATTTGTATTTCAGGTTGTAAATATAACTATTTTATCGAAAATTTGTCTCTTTCGCTTAATAAAAGATCAATTTGATATGATATTCAAATATTTGGTTAAATTTTTTAAATATTTTGTGGGAAACAAGTATTTTATGGATGAACTCAACAATTTTGTTAAAAACACATCTATTTTGGTACAAAATGCAGTATTTTTAGACTGTGATTTATAAACATTTTTTATCTCAACAGGATTTTAAGTGAATTTTCATTTCTGGTTGTCTTAAATTACTTTATTGCATTAAAAAAATAAAAAAGGTATATGATTAAAATTTAAGGAAACATATTTTTTTATTTAAAAAAAAATTGTATCGTATCATACATAAAAATAATTATAAATCTTGAAAATGTCTTTTCGTATAACGAATGTTCGTTTTTTTAAGGAATTCAAATATTGTGTTAAAAAATATTTTTTAATAAAAAAGTCAGCTACTTCGTTGAAATATAGACTGCTTTGTAAAAAATTCATTTTTTTTAAGATTCATCTGTTTGGTTGAGCATTTAATTATTCCATTTTTAGAAAATTAATCTTTTTAGTTAAAAATTATCTTTTGAGTTGAATTTTGAACTTTTCTGTGAAAAATTGTTTCTTGATTGAGGCTTATTCATTTTAGTTTTAAATATTCAACCCTTCAGTTAAAAATTTAACTGTTTTGTAAAATAAACTACTGATTAAAAAAACTAATTTATTTTTCGTTGAAAATTTCTCTTTCTATTTGAAAATTCATGTATTATGTTAAAAATGCGTATTTTTATGTCGAAAAGTGTCAACTATTTTGTAGAACTGTTTATAGAACAGTTTATTCAACAGTTTTATTTATTTTATAAAGTTAGCTTTTTTTAATTGAAAATTTAATAATTTGGTATAAAATTAAGCTATTTGGTTGAAAATAAACTTTTTTGTTGAAAATTCATATTTTTGGGGGAAAAAACTAATTTGTTAAAAATATTTATAATTTTTTACTTTCATAACTTTTCCGAATTTTTTACTGTTCTTTTTGACAAAATTAACAAAAAAAAATATCTGTTAATTTATTATTCATTTATACTTAAATTCTGAAAAAATAGCGATTGGAACAAATTTTAAGTTCTTTGTCTGATCTTTTTCTGATTTTCAAATCTTACTGTTTCTTATGAATTAACAGATGAATTCTCAACAAGCGAATGTAATAGTTGATATTTTAAATAACAAAATATTTCTATTTAAAATTAAAAACAATTTAATTGATCCAAAAAAGACGAATGATCAACAAAAATTTGATTCCTAAATAAAAATTAAAAAAGTCGATAAGGAAACCATTTTTAATTCAAGATTTTGAATTTTAAAACCATAAAGACCAGCTTTTTTACAGAATAGTTTAGTTTATAACCATGCAATTGACTTTTTAACTACATGATAAATTTTTAACTAAGAAGATTAATTTTCTATTCAAAAAATTTTAAATCTCAACAAAATACATCAATTTTTAACCAGATGGTTGAATTTTTAACAAAAAATAACAATTTTCAACAAAATTCATAAATTTCTAACCAAATAGTTGAATTTTCAACCAAGAAGATTAATTCTCAAGCAAAAAGACGAATTTTTTACATGAATCTTTTGAATTTTCAGCCTAAAAATAATAATTTCAGACCAAATAGTATAATTTTCATTAAAAAAGGATCTATTACCAAGAAATGTAATTTTCAACAAATTAGTATATTTTTCGAGAAAAGAGGTGAATTTCCTTCAAAAATTCGGAACTAAAATTGATTAATTTTGTGGAAATTATTTATTTCTAATCATTTGAACTAAAAAAAAAATTAAATTTCCACTAAAAAATATGAATTTTCAACAAAGTGAATAAGGTTTTTCACCATATAGTTCAATTTTTAAACAAAAGGAATTCTTTTATACCGAAAAAAGAAGAATTTATAAAAATGGATTAATTTTCGACCACATAGTTTAATTTTCCAATTAAAAGAAGTTCCTACAAAAATTAGGAACTAAAATTAAGTTGAACTTTTAAGCAAAAATTAAATTTCCACTAAAAAATATGAATTTTCAAAAAAGTGAATAATTTTTTCACCAGGTAGTTCAATTTTTAACCAAACGGAATTATTTTCTACCAAAAAAAGAAAAAATAAAAAAAATTCATGAATTTACAACCAAATAGGTTAATTTTTTAATTAAAAAAAGTAATTTTTATTAAAAACGGTATCTTTAACTTTTCAGATAAAATAATTAAAATTTAAACAGAAAAAATAACTCAGTTTCAACCAAATGATTTCATTTTGAACCAAAGAAATCAATTTTTTTCCTTAAATAAAAGAATCGATATTTAACAATGCAGTTGAACTAAAGAGTTGAATTTTAAGCCTCAAAAGAAGATTCATTTCCAACAATAAATATAACAGTTTATATTTTTACGAAAATATACTTTTATTTAATATTAAAAATAATTGAATTTAGTAAATAAATGAATTTTGAACAAAATACATATATAGTCAAATGAATTTAACTAAACTCCGAACAGACATTTAAATTTAATCAAAAAAATTAATTTTGTACTGAAAAATACGAATTTTCAAGAAATAAATCATTTTTCAACCAAATAATTAAATTTTTAACCAAAAAAAAGATTTTTTAACAGCAAAAAAAAACGTAGAAATTTATTGTTTTTTGCTGAAAATTAACTTTTTCTTGAAAATTTATAATTTAAAAAATTTATAGAAAATTGGTCTCTTTCGCTTTAAAAATGAACAATTTGATATGATATTCAAATATTTGGTTAAAAATTCAAAAATGTTGTTTAAAAATCGTATTTTAGGGATGAACTCAACAATTTTGTTAAAAAGACATCTTTTTTGGTATAAAATGAGTACTTTTAGACTGTGTTTTATAGAAATTTTTTTATCTTAACAGGATTTTAAGTGAATTTCCATTTCCGATTGTTTTAAATTACTTTATTGGATCAGAAAAATAAAAAAGGTATATAATTGAAACTTAAGGAAATATATTTTTTTATTTAAAAAAAATATGATCGCATCATGCATAAAAATAATTATAAATCTTGAAAATATATTTTCGTATAACGAAAGTTCGACATAAAATAAAGAAAAAGTCTTGACACGAAAGTATGATAATCTATTGTATGTTTTCTGATGATAAATTTTAATAAAATTTTTAATTTTAGTTAAATATAATTTAACTTCTCCTATTTTTTAAGGAATTAAAATATTTTTTTAAGAAATATTTTTAAATAAAAAATGCAGCTACTTGGTTGAACTATGGACTGCTTTGTAAAAAATTCATTTTTTTCAAGATTCATCTGTTTGGTTAAGCATTTAAATATTCCATTTTTAGGAAATTAATATTTTTACTTAAAAATTATATTTTGGGTTGAATTTTGAACTTTTCTGTGGAAATTTTTTTCTTTTTTGAGCATTATTCATTTTAGTTTTAAACATTCTAACCTTCAGTTGAAAATTTAAATACTTTGTGGAAATTTTGTTTCATTGTTTAAGAATTTGTTTTCTAACTAATTAAAATAAACTATTTAATTAAAAAACTAATTTATTTTTCGTTGAAAATTGATCTTTTTTTTGAAAATTCATGTATTATGTTGAAAATTCGTATTTTTATGTAGAAAAATGTCAACTGTTTTATAGAACAGTTTATTTAACAGTTTTATTTATTTTATAAAGTTATTTTTTTTTTAAATAAAAAATTTAATTAATTTGGTAGAAAATTCAACTATTTTGTTAAAAATTAATATTTTTCAAGAAAATTTAAGTACGTGGTATAAAATTAAGTTTCTTTTCAAAATCATATTCAACAATATTGTTGAAAATTTATCTATTTTGTTTAAAATTCGTCTTTTTGGTTAAAAAATTATTCTTCTTTGTTAAAAGTTCATTTTTTTGTTGAGGATTCAAATATTTGTTTCAAAATTTCTCTTTTTTGGTTGAATTCAACTAGTTAAAAAATTTTTTTTCTTTGAAAATTAATTTTCTGAACTAAAAATTTGACGTTTCCAGTTTTGTTTCAAAATTTTTAGTTTTTGGTTGAAAATCCATCTACTTGATGGAGGATTAAATTATTTTGTTAAAAATATATTTTATCATCTAAAAATTTCAATATATTATTTTTGGTTAGAAAACCATCTTTTATAAGTCAAAAACTCAACGAGCAGGAAAAAAATTCAAATTTGTTGTTAAAAAATTAATTTTGGTTTGTTCAGGATTCATTTATTTGGTTGAAAATTGATCTTTTTTAGTTGGATTCCATTAATTGAAAATTAGTTTTTCTAAGTTAAAAATAAAGGCTTTAAACTAAAAATTTGACTATTCTATTTTTGATTAAAAAATTAACTATTTTTTTTAAGATTCATTTTTTTTTAATTTATCTGTTAGGGTCAGGATTCAAATATGTTGACAACTTGAAAATTCTTGAAAATTGAAAATTCGTTTCTTGAGATAAGACTTTTTTGTTAAAAATTCAACTCTTTTCTAAAAAATACGTATTTTTATTTTAACAACGCAAGTGTTTTTGTTTATATATATAATTTTTGATAATTCGACCATTTGGTTGAAAATTCAATTACTTTATTAAAGTGATATTTTTTTGACAAAAACTCAAATTTGTGTTCCAAATTTTTCTTTTTTGATTGGCAATTCTTCTTTTATGATAAAAAAAATCATAGTTGTAACTTGAAGATTTGTAATTATTGGTTAAAAATACAATTTTTTGTTGAATATAAACATTTTTGTTGAAAATTTAATTGTCTTCGAAAAAGTAGTTTATGGAATATTATAAAAAAAGAAAAAAGAAAGCGTTTTTTTAAATATAAAGTAATGCTTACGGATATATAAAAAAGGACCATAAAAATAATTTAATAAATAAAAGTATGAAAATTATTATGCGAAAAAATTCGTGTGAAATAAATTAAATCGAATAAAATAAACTTAATCTTTTCAACCCAAAATATAGATAAGGTAAGATGTAGTATTATTTAAATAAACAAAATAAAATTTCAAAGCTAGTGTTTTTTCTTGTGCGATAAACTAAACAAGTTGGTATTTGTTTAAATTAAATACACTCGAGTTACACTGGAAAATATACAAAATATCAGATTTTTTGTCACTTAAAAAAATCGAAGTATGTTATTTTTATAGTGGTTAGTCAGAAACGATCGATTTAGGTCGGGAACCAAATCTGGTTTAATGTCTCTCTTTAACAATTTTCAACAAGATTTCGGCCTTTTAGCTCGCCTTTTAGGGAACATAATTTTCAATAATAAAATACATAAAAAAGCGTGCTGAGCCGGAAATGTCCATGGTTAGAAACATATTTTTTCCTGATAAGCCTTTTTATGTTTTTTATTACCATAAGATAGTTCCGTTAGAAGTTATGGTCTGTTACGGAATGTCGAGAGTTAAATCACTTTCAGTTATATAATTCATTTATATTTTCAATTTTAATTCTTAATCAAGGCTTATGCTAAAGAAACTTATATTTAAATTGATCAATTTTATACTGAAATATTTACATAATAATAAAATTACACCAATAAAAATCGAGCCAACCATGGCATTTTAAGTCTCTTTCGTCTAATACCTTTTTTATGACAAGTGTAGAAATTTCATAAAGACATCAAACCAAAGAATTACCAAATTTTATCTAAAAGAGCCTGCAGTAAAAAAAACCCCATTTAGAACCCAGTTAAAAGTCCCGCTAAAGTAGGTTGAGTCACGTCTTAAAGAATGTTCAAGGAATAATTTCGACCCAATAACTTTTAATTTTGATCCCCCATCCTCCTTTTATTGTGTCCGAAAAATGCCCCAAAAATTCAAAACAGCATCTTTATGTAAAATTCACGGTATTCTTTGAACATAAATTATTTTCATTCAATAAGTCACAAGTTTTCAAGTATTTAAAGGAAAAAAGTCAGAAAATTCATCAAACCGTGAGTGCAAATTTAGCAAAATAATAATTAAAGACATTGAAAAATAATTATGTATTTTCTCTTAATGATTGTTTTTGGGAGAAAATTAATCTTTTTGTATAGAAATTAGTGTTTTTAGTTGAAAATTTTACTTTTTGCTTGAGAATTCTTGAATTTGATTCAAAATTCTTCTTTTTGGTAAAAAATTAATATTTTTGTTTGAACATTCATCTTTTCAGTTAGATATTTAAAAACTAGGTTTCAAATTTAAAATACTTTCTTAAAAATTAAAATAATCTTTCTTTTTTCAAAATTCGACTTTTTGGTTGAGAATTTTTGAATCTTATAGAAAATTCGTCTTTTTTGTAGTAAATTCATCTTCTGTTAAAAAATTCATCTTTTTGTTTGAAAATTTATGTTATTTAGTTAAAAATTTAACTTCTTAGTTGATAATTAAAAATTCGTTTCTTTCGCTTGAAACGTTAATCTATTTGCTTGAAAATTCATCTTTTTAGTAAAATATTTAGGATCTAGGTTTTAAAGTTAAACTACTTCCTTAAAGATAAAAAAAATTTTCTTTCATTCTTCAAAATTTAATTTATTGGTTGAAAACTCTTGAGTTTTATAGAATTTTTTTTTTTGTAGTGTATTAATCTTTATGCTTAAAAGCTCATCTTTTTTACTTGAAAATTCACCTTTTTGGTTGAGAGTTCTTGATTTTTATAAAAAATTGTTTTTTTTCAGTGAAAAGTTAATCTTTCTGTTTAAAAATATATCTTTTTGGTTAAATATTTAAAAATTAAGGTTTTAAAGTTGAACTACTGTCTTAAAATTAAAAAATTATTTATTTCTTCAAAATTCAACTTCTGTTAAAAAATTCTTCTTTTTGTTTAAAAATTTATATTATTTAGTTGAAAATTTAACTTCTTACTTGATAATTAAAAATTCGTTTCTTTGGCTTAAAACATTAATCTTTCTGTTTCAAAATTCATCTTTTTGGTTAAATATTTAAAATTTCAGGTTTTAAAGTTAAACTACTTTCTTAAATTAAAAAAATATTTTTTATTCTTCATAAGTAATTTTTTGTTGTTGAAAATTCTTGAATGTGATAGAAAATTCTTCTTTTTTATAGTACATTAATCTTTATGCTTAAAAAACTTTCCTTTTTAGTTACAAATTCAACTTTTTGGTTCAGAATTCTTGAATTAAAAAAAAATTAATCTTTTTGTTCAACAGTTCATATTTTTTAGTTAAAAATTCAACTTTCTGTTTAAAAATAATTGAATTTTATTGAAAGTTCGTCTTTTTGGCCGCAATTTAATCTTGAATATTCAAATTTTTAGTTGACGAGTCTTGATTTTTGCTAAAACTTCGTTTTTTTCGGTCATAAATTAATCTTCTTGTTTAGACATTTATGTTTTTAGTTAAAAATTCAACTTTTTGGATTAGAAATCCTTAATTTCATTGAAAATTCGCCTTTTTTGTTAGTAAATTAATATTTTTGTTATAAAATTTATCTTTTTGTTAAAAAATGTATGTTATTTACTTAAAAATTCAACTTTTTAGTTGACAATTCTTGGTTTTTGTTAAAAATTCGTTTTTTCGCTTGAAAAAATGATCTTTTTGTTTGAAAATTCATCTTTTTGGTTAAATATTTAAGATTTAGATTTTAAAGTTGAACTACTTTCTTAAGGTAAAAAAATTTATTTTAATTCGTTTGAACCTTTTTGGTTAAAGATTGAACAACTAGGTTTTAAAGTTGAACTAGTTTCCTAAAAATGCACTTTTTGGTTGACGATTCAAAGTTTTAGTTAAAACTGCACCTCTTTGGTAAGAAATTGAACTGTTTTGTTTAAAATTCGTTTTTAACCAAGTTTTTACGATAGCGTCTGTCCGTAAACACGATAACTCTCGAAAAATTGAACGAATGAGATCGATCTTTGACACACTTTTTTTACGTTCTAAAAGAAAGAACGATTTCGTTAACCAGCCATTTTAGATAAAAATTTAAAAGGTGAGCGCATTTTAAAAATGGTTGAAACCACTTTATCCTAAATTTGGAAATTTTTTATATACGGATACTTATATGATTCAATAGAAAAATTCCATTTTTTATTGCACAACAAATAAGGAAAAATAAAAAATTTTATTTTTTGGTCCAACTACGCAGGACACGAGAAAAGACGAATTAATAAAAATTGTGATCATAAAAAAGATCTACAAGATCGTTAATAATCACTTCTTGTTAGGGCGCGTACTTATTGTTACGAATAGAAGGATTTAACAAAAATTGTTTACCCGAAAAAAGAGCTTCAAATTTGTAATAATTTATTACATTCGTATCATTTCTGATTAAGAAAATATTCGAATTGCCCGAAATATGACACCATAACATTACAATTTTAAAACCAAACGATGCAAAATAAGAAAAAAAGTCTCAAGGAGAAATTAAAGATTTTAACAAATCCTGAAATATGTCTTTTAACCAATTTCCAATAGGACACGTATTTTTTTTATCGTAAATAATATTCAGAAAATTGAAAATTCCAAAATTACGCCAAAAGACGCAAGATACGCAAAAAATATAAAAGAATTGAATTAGGAAACAAATTAAAAATATGAAGACGCTAAACTTGAACTATTTTGTTAAAAATTCGTTTTTATTTTTTTAATAAATCTGAGTTTAGCTTAAAACTTAACTTTCCGGTAGAAAGTTCTTGTACAGATTTTGTATAGAAAATTCGTCATTTTTTCTTTAATATTCACTAATCTAATAATAAAACCAATCAAATTTTTGGTAGATGATTAATTTTTTAATAAATTGAAATTGTTATTTTATTTAATAAGGAGTTTAACTATTCCAGTTTTGGTTAAAAATGTACCTTTCCTAGTCTAAAAATTCAATTAGGCACTTACTCTAAACATCACTTTTCCATTTGAATTGTTGATTTAACCAAAGTTATTTAAACAAATTATTATTTAACAAATGATTATTATTATTAATTGTTATTAACTACATCAGCGGTTGTAAACGTGGGTGGTGGGGGTCAATAATTTGCCAAAATTGGTAACGTATTTTATGGATGATGCCTTACTATGGACAAATTTATTGCTTTAAAAATGAATATTAAGGTCCAGGCGATCTGCATCTGCAAATTGGCGAATTCACTAATGAGTTATTAACAAAAAACCATTTAAAAACGCAGTTTTTTCAATAATTTTTTTTGTATCGTGCTGACTAAATAAAACATGTTAAATTATTGCAAACTGTCTGCTGTGATGATTCAAATACCCATGATTTTTCTCGATCCAACATTTTTGACATGTTATGAATAATCGGTTTTTGACCAAAAAAAAAGCGGTTAATTAACAAATGTTATAAAGACATGAAAAACGTCGTACAAGTTTCTGCAGCATATCATTCAATTTCTTTAGGCTTGCACTATCAAAATACTTGATTAAAAGTCGTCATTTCTATTTATTGTTGATTGAAAAATGCATTTGTTTATTGCACAAATTTATACGTGCGTCTAAAACTCAATAACTTCCCCGAATTTCTTCATAGCGATTTGCAACACTTACCTTTGTATTGCTGCCTCTTTTCTCTACATTTAAAAAAAATGGGCTCGCTAGCTCCGTTAGGAGCCAAGTTTGCTTTTTTTCAAAAAATTGCAACGTCCTAAGTTATAAACATGGAGAAACCGGACTTTTCTTAATTTACAGTTAAAGAGTCAACTTTTATTATCCACTACTTAAAAATGCGAATATTATTCGAGGTTGCCTTTAAATCGTCGGAAGTCCGAGGTACGTACTCGAACTCGGCGCACTGGATGATGGTGAGGGGAGAACGGCATCGCGCGCTCTGGAAACTGAAAAACTCGCTTCAAATTCGCCGCGCTGAAATTATTCACGTTTATTCCGGAACTATTCATCCAATTTTAATAATTTTTTTCTTATGTGGCATAGAGTGTAAAAATATTAACAATGGATAATTTAACTTATGGCAATTTATTGATAGCAGGGAAGCTTTGAAACATGACAACTACTCATTCTGAAAAAAGTTTTTTGTTAAAATTTAATTATAATCAACTTATGTTCAATAAAATTTACATTATTATCATTATTTACAGTAATTATCAGAAAAGCCGTCGAGACTCACAAATAGAAAATAAGAATTTTTTATTTGAAATTATTATTATTATTTTTTTTTAATTTCTTCGACGGTACAATGCGACAATTAATGGAGTGTTACATTTTTTTAAAGCGCCATTTATGTTTTACTGCACAACATTTATTTTAAAGATTCCCTGCTATTAACAATTTGCGTCGTCCAAAAAATTGAGTAAATGTATAATCGATGCAGGAGCATGTCCATTGTTAATATTTTTACACGCTATGCCACATTAAAAAAAATTATTAAAATTAGATGAATAGTTCCGGAATAAACGTTAATAATTATTTCAGCGCTGCGAATTTGAAGCGAGTTTTTCAGTTTCCAGAGCGCGCAATGGCGCTCTCCCCCCACCATCATCCAGTGCGCCGAGTTCGAGTTCGTACCTCGGACTTCCGACGATTTAAAGGCAAACTCGAATAATATTCGCATTTTCAAGTAGTGAATAATAAAGTTTGACTCTTTAACTGTAAATTAAAAAAAGGCCGGTTTCTCCATCTTTATAAATTAGGGCGTTGGAATCTTTTGAAAAAAAAATCTAACTTGGCTCCTAATGGAGCTAGCAAACCCATTCTTTTTTAAATTGAAGAGAAAAGAGGCAGCAATCGCTATGAAGAAATTCCGGGAAGTTATTGAGTTTTAGACGCACGTATAAAATTGTGCAATGAACAAATGCATTTTTGAATAAACAATAAATAGAAATGACGACTTTTAATCGAGTATTTTGATAGTGCAAGCCGAAAGAAATTGAATGATATGTTGCAAAAACTTGTACGACGTTTTTTCAAGACTTTATAACATTTGTTAATTAACCGGTTTTTTATTGTCAAAAACCGATTATTCATAACCAGTCAAAAATGTTGGATCGAAAAAAATCATGGATATTTGTATCATCACAGCCGGCAGTTTGCAATAGTTTAACATGTTTTATTTATTCAGCACGATACAAAAAAAATTATTGGAAAAATAGCGTTTTTTACTGGTTTTTTGTTAATAACTAATTAGTGAATTCGCCAATTTTAACGCGCGACGTCTTATTCGACGAGGATTTTTAAGAGTGAAAAAACGATTTTTCAGATATATTTGAATTATTTAAACAATGTTACCGGAAGAATCATGGATGGATAACGCGAGGTTTTGTTTAACACCAGTATTCAAATATATTTTGAACGTGAAATCGAGGCTGTACTTTAGTCGAAAAAATACATTCGGCTGAAGCCAGATAGCCTAGACTATTAATAATAAATCGAATAATTTTCAAATAGCTTTTGATAATAATAATCATAGTGCATGAAAATCAATTGCCTCTTGAGGGCTGATCAGTCAGATTGCAATGAAGTTATTGCCTCGCGAGATGCTTTGCTCGAGCTAATAATGATTGTCTTGAGCGACGAGGGATCTGTCGTCTTCAGCTTAATTGGCTGCCTCATTGTCTGCAACGTTTGTCAAACCGCCCGGAGCTGGATCTGAAACCGCAACATCTCCTTCCAATACGATCCAGCTGGAATTCCGCACTCAAGATAAAAACCTATACTTAAATCAAATAATCTTAATCGAACCTCGCAATTAATTAATTAATCACCTGCCACTTAAGACATATAAAAAAGTTAAAGATATAAAAAACTAAAGCAACTTTAGTCAAATATATAATTAACTTTTAAAACAAATTAAACCATTTCTAGATTTTTAATTAGACAACAATAAATATTCATTGTCTTATACATGATTAGCATTCTTATTATTAATAATTATTATTATAATATTTGATTAAAAACAAAAACATTTTCAGAACTATTAAATTAAAAATTTGTACAATAAAAAATTTCCGTTGGTTCAACCGTTATTATTTTAAAAACAAAAATTTGATTAACCGAACTAAACGTTTTGATTTTTAAAACAAATTTTTTGGTATATGGAGTATTTGGCTGATTCAACAAAAAAATGCATGGATTATTAAAATATTATACTGAATCAGTGGAAAGTTATTCTTTCTGTTTAAAAATCAGGTTTTAAAGTCAAACTAATTTCTTAAAGTTAAAAAAATTTCTTTCATTCTTCAAAATTGAACTTTTTGGTTGAGAGTTCATGAATTTAATAGAAAATTCGTCTTTTTGGCAAAAAAAAAATATTGTTTAAAAATGTATGGTTTTTAGTTGAAAATTCAAATTTTTAGTTCAAAAGTCTTGATTTTTGCTACAGCTTCGTTTATTTCGGTCATAAAATAATCTTTTTGTTTAAAAATTTATGTTTTTAGTTGAAAATTAAACTTTTTGTTTAAGAATTCTTAAATTTTATTGAAAATTCGTATTTTTTGTCAGTAAATGCAAATTTTTTTTATAAAATTCATCTTTTTGTTTAAAAATTTATGTTATTTAGTTAAAAATCTTGATTTTTGTTTTAAACAAATTTTTTTGGTTAAATATTTAAGATCTAGGTTTTAAAGTTGAACTACTTTCTTAAAGTAAAAAAATTTATTTTATTCTTCAAAATTTAATTTTTTTGTTGAAAATACAACTTTTTCTTTAAAAATTTATGTTATTTAGTTACAAATTCATCTTTTTAGTTAATAATTCTTGATTTTTGTTAAAAAAAATCGTTTTTTTCGCTTGAAAAATTAATCTATTTGTTTGAATTAAGGTTTTAAAGTTAAACTACTTTCTTAAAGTAAAAAAATTGATTTTATTCTTCAAAATTTAATTTTTTTGTTGAAAATTCAACTTTTTGTTTAATAATTTATGTTATTTAGTTAAAAATTCATCTTTTTAGTTAATAATTCTTGATTTTTGTTAAAAAAAATCGTTTTTTTCGCTTGAAAAATTAATCTATT
>JAAAKG020091941.1:0-44280 GCA_010014905.2 Druon quercuslanigerum | reverse complement strand
TCTTAAAGTAAAAAAATTGATTTTATTCTTCAAAATTTAATTTTTTTGTTGAAAATTCAACTTTTTGTTTAATAATTCTTAAATTTTATTGAAAATTCGTATTTTTTCTTAGTAAATTAATATTTTTGTTATAAAATTCATCTTTTTGTTTAAAAATGTATGTTATTTAGTTAAAAATTTAACTTTGTAGTTAATAATTCTTGAGTTTTGTTTTAAACAATCGTTTTTCGATTGAAAATTTAATCTATTTGTTTGAAAATTTATTTTTTTGGTTAAACATTTAAGATCTAGGTTTTAAAGCTGAACTACTTTCATAAAGTAAAAAAATTTATTTTATTCTTCAAAATTTAATTTATTGGTGAAAATTCTTGAGTTTTATAGAAAATTCGTCTTTTTTTGAAGTGCATTTCTCTTTATGCTTAAAAATTCTTCATTTTTAGTTAAAAATTCAACTTTTTGGTTCAGAATTCTTGAATTTTTTTAAAAATTAATCTTTTTGTTTAAAAATTCATCTTTTTTAGTTGAAAATTCAACATTTTTGTTGAGAATTCTTGATTTTTATAAAAAAATGTTTTTTTCCAGTGGAAAACTAATCTTTCTGTTAAAAAATTTATCTTTTTGGTTAAATATTTCAAAATCAGGTTTTGAAGTTATACTTTCTTAAAGTTAAAAAATAGCTTATTTCTTTAAAATTCAACTTTTTGGTTGAGAGTTCTTGAATTTTATAGAAAATTCGTCTTTTTTGCAGTAAATTAATCTTGGTTAAAAATTTATGTTTTTTAGTTTAAAATCCAAATTTTAGTAGACAAGTCTTGATTTTTGCTAAAACTTCGTTTTTTTCGGTCATAAATTAATCTTTTTGTTTAGAATATTATGTATGAATAGTATGTATTCTTAAATTTCATTAAAAATTCGTCTTTTTGTTAGTAAATTAATATTTTTGTTATAAAATTCATCTTTTTCTTCAAAAATGTATTCTTGATTTTTGTTAAAAATTCGTTTTTTCGTTTGAAAAAATTATTCTTTTGTTTGAAAATTCATCTTTTTGGTTAAATATTTAAGATTTAGGTTTTAAAGTTAAAATAATTTCTTAAATTTCGAAATTAAAACATGTGCTTAACCAAACTACATTTTTTGTTGTTGTTTTGTTGCAAATTGGTTTTTTTGGTTTAAAAATTCAACAACTTGAGTTTTTTTTCTTTAGTGAAAAATCTGAATTTTAAATTTTTACACTTGTATTTAAAAAAAAATTTATTACAGAAAAATGATCTTTTTGGTATTAAAATTGAAAAATATGATAGAAAATTCAAATATTCGTTTGAAATCAACTTTTTTTGTATAATATTCAACCTATTTGTAGCAAAATGGTATTTTCTTGTTGAGTTGAACTATTTGTAGTTTAAAATAAAAATATTTTCCGGATAAAATATCAACGATTACATCTTTCGTTGAGAATTCATCTGTTTTGGTTGAAATTCAAGTACTTGGTTAAAAATTATTTTTTTGGTTGAGAATTCATATCTTCAGTTCAAAATTTTGTTCAAAAATAATTTTTCGGGGGATTTTAATTCAAATTAAAAGAATAAATAACTTTTTATTTATTCAAAATAACTGTTTTTTGTTTAAATTAACTATTTTATGGTAGAAATATTAACTATACATTTTTCGTTAAAAATTGATATTTTATCTTTAATTTTTTATGTAAGTTAATTATTCAGTTTAAAATTCAACTATTTCATTAAAAATGCCTTTTTTTGAGTTGAAAGTTCAACCCAAGTTTTTGGTTTTCAACTACGGAATTGATTTAAAATCCATAAAATTAATTCAAAGCATCTGGTTTTTTTTTATCTTGAATTTCTCTTTATGGTTTTTAAAGCATGAATCGAAACCTTGTAAAAAAAGGGGAAAATTGGGTCAAAATTCTGAACCCTCAGGATTTTTTTCAAATTTAAGATAAAAAAAGTGGGGGTTTAAGTAAAAAAAAAGGGAACGGACGCTTAGAAAATAGCGAGGTTCGGAATCCCAAGTTAATGAATTCGCGAAGTTTATTACCTACCGTATAACAAGAGTTGCAAATTGTACGAGTTCAAAAATGTTGCTCAGCAAGAAATTCGCCGCCTTATTCAGAACTTAAGACCTTATAACTGAGGAAGAAAGTATACCTACTCTTTCGTTAAAGTTCCGTGTAATTTTCTTTCCGTAAACTTCATAAGAACCTATAAAAAAAAAAAAAAAAAAGGACCTACTGAAAGAGCCAAGACTTCGCTAATGCAAGTCTTGCTTCGCAATAGCTCAATACAGAATTACACGGGAACTCAGGAAGCTATTACCGCTGCTTGCTTTCTTAGTGATTATAATTTTATAAACGAGAATGGGTTGTAGAAGGGTAATGAAATTCATACACGCGCAACTTTATTATGAAAAGAACCTTTTTATTCTCCTATGCTTTCCTTCAAATAGCGAATAATTCTTTTTACAACGGAGATGACTAAAGAGCCAATATAATAGACAGTCAGAGCATATATTTACAACAGTATAAGTCGATTTTATATTAAACAGCGCAAATTTTCGATCAATTTCATTCATACAGTTTTACGCTGGAATTCTATCTACCTAACATCGCAGATTTTATTTACAAAAGTAGATTTACAATATTTACATCGAACCCCTTACAAACTAATAAGCGTCGAGCGATTGTCAATATGACAACCGGAAGTCTTAGGAACGAGATCTCACGCTATGATTCTTTGAATACAAACGTGTTGGTCTCAATCTCGATTTAACATAACGCTACAGTAGAAAATTTATTTACAAATCAAAGTTTCATGCAAAAATAATTCCAACGTCTAGAACCAACACTTCAGCAAACTGAAACATCCCAGAGATAAATCAACCATATGCACAATTCTAATTAAATTATACAATAGCTTCTTATTTACAGAAATTACACTTTTCTAGATTTGCACAAGGAAATTGGCATAGAGTTCATTTATTTCTGGAAATTTCTCGCTCAAATATTGCCGTCGACGGATTGCATTGCAAAAATATCAGAGTGTGATTTACTAATCTCATTTTACACAAAGTAATCTCTAGTTTTTTTTTTCAACATTCCACATTTCGAAATGCACGAGAATTCACAAACCATGTTTTTTTCAATCCCGTTAGGAATAATGCTGCTTTTCGAACCAGCCGAATAACACATTATCAACCTCGGAAATCACGCTTGCCCTACTATAGTTTCTATGACTGTCGACGTTAATGCCTCTCTCTGTTATCAAAACTTAGAAACTACGAAACTTGATCATTCACCCGAAAAGGTTAACCCAGATTTTACATTACAAGAAAACTGATGCACACTGAAAAAGATTTACTACGACAAGCAAAGAAAGTTGCAGAAAAAGACTCTTTAATCCAACTTAAAAGAAAATTCATATAAACATAAACTCAAAGAAAGATAACTTGGGTAATACATCTCCACTAAAATCCTTAAAACAAGAAAAGTATGTTTTTAAAAAATCAGTTTAAAAAAACCTAAACTGAACAAAAATCAACTTGTGCAATTCACTTAAACAATTTAACTCTCTTTGAGCTTATGTTTTGAAATCAATTTTTTCTAAATTTAATAAACAGACAAATTGAGCCTCCTTGCTGTCGTTCTTAGTCTCATTGTCAAACAAAGAAAAGTAGTCAATCGTAAAAATAATAGACTAAAATAAATGCCTTTTCAATGTACAACAGACTGTTTTTACATAAAAAGGTGAAACTATCACACACAAATAAATAAGCTTTTTTTCACCACGAAATAAATTAAATACGCTCCCACTGAAGAGTTTATCGATTTTTTTTGACTCACAGCAGAAGACACTAACACCGACAAACTATTGCATTTTTCAACGCAAACTTTTCCTAACTGAATTTGAAAAGTATTTTCTCCGAAGAACTTTGCGCGAAATCTCTATCCGCCGAAAAGGAATCATTGATTCGTAAAAATGGCACAATATTGACTACATAATTTTGGGAAGCAAGTCTATCTTCGCACATACAATGTTTACTCAATCTCGGAGAGTCTCATCCTCTTATCACAGTTACAACCGTTTCTACAACAAAAATTCCTCGTCGAGAATCAAAATTGAAACAATAAATATGCTATAAATTTGGCAATCAGTTCCCGTAACTAAATGTCATTAAGTAGGCGGAGTTATACGACCTGAGCAATGAATGTCGAATATCAAGTTTATTGGTATCGAAATTCATTCTTTGAATAAACCGCAAACCTGAATTTGTGGTCTAATCGCTGCATGAATTTTATAGCCATAAACCTGACTGAAGAACTGGTAATTTACATGAAAAATTTGCCGAAAAATGTGAAATTGCCTATTTATTTTACATAAATGCTAAAGAAAGGCTTCTGTTCATTTGTCAACATTTTTACGAAAGTCCTGTCTTAAGCGATTGTACAATGCGTTGCGCTAGGGGCTGAGCAAACAAAGAGTCAAATAAAATTTTTTGTTAAGTGTTAAGTAAGTTACACCTTTGAGGCGGACTTTATGTAAGTAATAACTGGGACGTGATTGTTTGCTCAGCAAATTTTAGTTTCATTTCTAGGCCTACCAATCTCCGTTACCTCGCAACGCACATAAAATTTTTAGAAGCTTTTAGCTTCACAAATATGGGAAACACGTAAAATCTGTTTTCGATAAGATCTCTTCGAGGACGTAAAAAAGTTCAATATCATCAGTCTGTAATTTAGTCAGATGTTAGTATCTTGGAAGAGATCTGGTTGAAAAGCAATTTTAGTTTCCACAAAAAAAAAGAACGAGGAAATTATATTTTCATTTCCTTATCAGTTCGGGCTACGAACAATAACGCATTGTACAATCTTTTGAAGCATTCAGTCACTTTTAAACATTCATTCATTCAGTCAAGTATGCGTGTGTTTGATTGAACCAATATCATTTTTGAATAAAAGACCAGGGAATTGCAACAGTTTTTAGCAGAAATGGAACAAAAAATCATAACAATATTATACAAAAGAAGTTCAACAAAAGAAACATTTTATAGTTCAATTTAAATTACATCGAAAGAAATGTAAAGTTGGTCCAATGAGTCAAATATGAATCAGGTGCCATATCTCAAAATAAATTGTCTTCTTATTTTGCATAGCAGAATAGTATGACTAAATATTTGACTAGTTGAATCACCTTCATTTATTTTTTCGGTGAATTTATGAACTCTGGTTGAGTCAAACACTTGAAAGCAAATACCATTAGAATAAAAATATTTTTAAACAAAATAAGTACGAGGATTGACTGGAATCGACGAGTTACCAAAATTGGGTGACGTGAGTACCGGAAGTTCTGGAATGGTACTGTAAAGATGACTGCCCCTGGAGGAGAGACTTGCCGGACGTTGCATATTGCTCGTATGCAAAGCACTGTAATCACTAGGGATGTGGTGTTGATGTTCGGCTCCGCTGTCTTCGTCTTCGGTTCTGCTGGAGGCAGAACTCATGTACGTTGACTGAGTCGGTGTTGGTGTGGGTGCGTGAATCGGCACCAGAAGATTAACTGGTTTGGACCATGCATCTTGCGTTAAGGGTGCGGCAGTGTAACGAGCAGGGATGCGATTTCTCTCAGAGGTCGCATTTTTGCTATCCCGTCGTTTGCCCGCTGAGTCGGGCATGGCATACCGGAGCTTCTCCCAAAACCTCTTTTCACCCCATACGATGACTGTACAAGTTTGGAGAAGCAGCTGTAGCTCTGGATCCCGAAGAGGTGCTTCTGTTGCCAGGAGGATGATGATTCTTCTCCTTCTGGAAGCGGGTCTGATGTTCTCCAGGGCGGAATGCAGAGCAGTTCTGAATTCGATATTCTGCCACTCCTTGTTCAGAAAGACAGGGGAGAAGGCGATGATGATTCTGCGGGAGGCGGCTGCTGCAGAGGGTAGAGTTTCCTGAGGTCTCGATGGTGGCAGATCTCTCCAGTGTAAACAAAGGGCGAGACCTGACTGTTCTAATTCAGCTGCTAGATATCTGGAGACAAAATCCTCGTCTCGTTCACTGTAGATGAAGTAGCCATCGTAGAGCCGGTCCCGTTCCTCCTCTGGTGGTGATGCAATTTTTCCCAGCCTGAGGCCATACTTTGCGTGTGCCCACAGTCGAACGTCCTGGCGAAAGGCAAAGGCCAAGGCGGTGAAGAGGCAAACTGCAATGATGATGACGAGAGCCCCTGCGAGAAGAGGCACAAAGTTACCTCCGACGAGAGGCCCCTCCTGAATCCCTCGTGTGACCGCCTCGGTGGAGGGATCGCCGCAACGTCTAAGAGCCTGAGCTAGAGTTTCCGCTCCATCTTTGCAGTACATTTTCTCAGGGTCACCCTGATGTTCGGCCAACCAACTGCGCAATCGAGCGGCATTACTGCAGTCGCAACTCCACATGTTGCCTTCCAAAGTAACCGCAGCTCCGGCTCCAGCATCGGTCAGAGCATCCCACGGTCGAAAGTCCACGATTCTATTGTTGTCTAGCCTGAGGACTTCGAGATTCTTCATCTTGTTGAAAGTTGAATTGTTAACCATCGCGATAGCGTTGTGGTCCAAGTAGAGTTCCGACATGTGTTCAAGTTGATTAAATTCACTGCCCTTGAGTTCTCTCAAGACATTGCTCTCGAGATGAAGGACCTTCAGGGACTCGGCTCCATTGAAGGTGCGGTTATGAATCGAAGATATCCCGCTGTTATTCAAATAGAGCACCTCAAGGCGTCGCTTACCGATGAAGACGTGATTTCCCAAATCTCCTAATTCGTTGCCGTCCAGGTATATCTCGGTGGCGTCCATGGGAATGCGATCAGGTACGAATCTGTATCCGGCATTTGTACAATCCACAACGTTGCTTGACCAGCTGTGATCGTGATAGCAGGAACAATTATCGGGACAGGTCATCTCGCAGTCGCACGCGTCGAAGTCACAGCAATGACACAATGCAAAGCAATGAGCCTCGTATCGGCAAACAAAATCTTTAGGCTTGAGCGACAACAACGGCCGTCGCGGAGCTGCGCGGGCGTGGACCATGTCGCAAGTAACGGAATCAAGGTCCATAATGCGTGGATGTTGCCGTAATTTGGCGAGCTCGTTTATCCGTGGCAGCCACTCCATGGAACAATCACATAGGATCGGATTGTCGCCGATATAAAATTGCGGCACTTCTCGATTTCTTGGTACCGGTTGCAATTCTAGAGCGGCTACTTCCAAGTGCTGGATCTCGTTACCGTACAGCACGACCTTATCGAGGTTTACCTTTTGCAAGAACGTACCAGCTGAGATCTTGCGGATCTTATTATTGTTTAAAAACAGGGTCTCGACGCTGTTAGGCACATTAATGTCCGATATCTCGGTGATAAAGTTGAAACTCGCGTCCAGCATCTTTATTTGAAGATTGTCCTGCCTGGCGTAATAATTCCCGAGTTTATTTATCTGATTGGCATGCATATCCAACCAGGTTAGACTCGGCGGAACGTCAGTGTAATCAAACCACAACAATTTATTGTCCGAAACATTTAACCACACAAGGGATGCCAGGCTGGCGAACACTCCGCGAATTTCGGTCAGTTGATTCCCGTCCAATCTTATAGCGCGCATCACTAAATTTTTGGCAAACGCGTCCGGCTCCACATGACGAATCATATTACTCGCGAGATTTAAGACCTGGAGCGACGGTAACGAGGAGAATACCGACCGCGAAATATTCTCTAATTTATTGTCCACTAAACGGAGTCCGTAAAGCTCGTTTAATCCGGCAAACGATTCGTTATCGATCCTAGACACACGATTGTTGCCCAGATCAAGGGTCTTCAAGGACTGTAACTCTCGCACTGCTTCCGGCACATCAGACAGCGCGTTTCCGCTCAAGGACAGGTCTTGGAGCTTTGTTAAATTTTTAAACGCGTCGCGTTCTATTCCTCGTATCCTGTTGTCGTCGAGGAACAACTGTTCGAGACTCGCGAGGCCCACAGAATGGGAAGCGTCGAACGTGAAGATTTTATTATGCGACAAAGTCAAAGAACGCAAATTCACAAGCGAAGCAAAACACTCACTGGCAAGCGTATCTATCACATTATGCTCGAGCTTGAGCACTTGAAGGTTGTATAATCCTTTGAAAACGTGCACGTCAATCTTGGTCAGGGCGTTGAAGGACAAGTCAAGAATGACCAGACGCGTCAACCGAGAGAAAGTGTCGCGATTGACCCATCGACTGGTAAGTTCATTGTTACTCAAGTCCAGAGATTGCAACTGTTCCAAACCCTCGAGCAAACCCGGTGCCAGAACTGATAGAGAGTTATTGCTCAAGACTAACTCCCTCAACTCCTTCGTCCTGGAGAACAATTCCGGAGGCAAAGCAACCAGTCTGTTGCTCGACATGTTAAGAGATTTTAAATTCACTAAACCACCCAGTGCATTGTCCCCAACAGCAGCAATCACATTGTTTTGTAATCTAAGAATGGCCAAACTGCGCAGACCACTCAGAGAATTATCCGGTAAGGCACTGAGATCATTCCTACTGAGATCAAGCGTTTCGAGATTCGAAGCGCAAGAAGTGGTCCAGTCGGAGAACCCCAGCGAGGGGATGTCTTGTAACTTGTTGCTCGTGAGATTTAAACTCCCGAGGATCGGCGTGGGACAAAGTAATTCAGGCGGCAGGGTCCAAATGTTGTTTTCGGCAAGGTCCAAAGTTTCCAGGTCAGGTAAACCTTGCAAAGTATCCCTATGGAGTTCCAGTGTTACCGATGACCAATCTCTATTATGCGAACGAAGAATAAGACTGCGTAAATTACGGGCTGATGCGAAAACTCCTCCAGGAAGATAACGGATTTTGCAGTATTCTATTCGGAGTTTCTCGAGGTGAGAAAGAGGAGCCAAGAAACCGCGAGGTTCGTCCAGCTGACTCTCGAAGAACAATGCCTCGTTGCATTCCAATCCAAAAGAGGTGACGGAATCGAGCTGGACGGTTGATAGGTTGCCGACAAGAGCAGGTGCATTAGCGATGGTCCTCAACCGGCAAACGAGGGTACGTTCTTTTCCATCTTTTTGCCAAGTGCAACCTCGCGGTGCCTCCAAGCTGGTGATGCTGCGGCCCGCTACCATGCCTACGCTGAAAATCAGCATCACTATTCGTCCAAGATTCATCTTGATGGGGTCTATTGCTCATCACCGAAGAAACACTAACGGAAGAGGAGACTTGATCGCCGAGCGAAGAAAGAACGTCTTGTCACGCGCACATACTACACTTCACTACTATTGTTTCGCTACTACTAAGTTTCCACTTCAGGTTACACTAGAGATAATTGTTTGCCACATAGCAAACAAACACTGCCATCATCACTGATATCCTTTTAGCAACACTTGATACACAATATACTGGAAAATAGTAAAAATTCAATTAAGGGATGATATTAATCCTGAAGTACTAAACTGGAGAACAGTTTCGTTGTGTTTGACTGCGCGCGTGTAGTTCCGAGAGAGGATGTTACGAAACGACATGCCTCCACGAAGATCGGAGAGCAACTGACTGGCACGGCGGCGAACGGCGATGCTGGGAGTTGGAACGTGGGGTTTGAATTCGAGGCGGTCGACGGTCACGCTCCCTGCATGACTGGTAGGGAATATCCCCCTCCCTCCCTCCTTGTCGCTCCTACCCCTTCGACTCCCGCACCGTTTGGAAATCCCTACCGTCACAAATTATACTCCCGCCACCAGTAACAGCAGTCTCTTCCCACTCCTACTAGTCGCTAGTCGCTAGTACGCCCACGAATGCCAGACTGCATACTGCTGTATTCAACTGACTGGCGGCACAATAAACTGAAGGACAACATTGGATGGACACATGGGCTAGCTAACACGGCCCTACTTTAACCGGCCCGACCGAGTGTCCTTATTTTATACCTTAACTTAAATATTTCAACCCACACGCGCCCGGTTTAGAGTCCTTTCGATCTATCTCTTCTCTACTGCAATATATTTAGGCTGCCGCTCCTTTCGAACCTCGAACGCGCGAAACCGAAAAGTAATTTAGCACGGAGGAATGTAAATGAGGAGAATCAAACACTTCCGAGGTATAAAGAATTAAAGAGTGTACGCGAAAGTAAGATCTATTTTTACCGCCAAACGGAAAGGGGAGATTATCAGTTACATTTAATGACTAACAGGTGATTAAAGATAATGATTGAAGAGGTTCTTGTTGGGTTCGAGAAGGATGTGGGCTGGTGAATTCTATTGATTTTGATGTATGCTTTTCGAGGGTTTTCCAATTCTTTCTTTCTTCTTTTCCCGCTTCCGTTTTTCATTTGGGTAATTATAGGGATCATAGTATTTGCCCTGCGTTTCCCCATTTTTTTAAATTCCTTTTTTCTCGTTAAATATACGATAGTTGAAAATACAATAAAACAGTTGCAGCTGAAACATTTTCAAATATTTTGAAAATTTGTAAGCCGGAAACAAGTTGTTATCAAATATAAAATTAGAATATTAAAAAAAATATATAGCAATTTTATAATATTTATTAGAAAAAAGGGAATATTCGGAGTTGATCTACAAAGTTAAATGTCCTATCTTGAATAATTTAAAGTCAAACATTGAAAATTGATGCAACTGAATTTGAAATCTTTACACCAGTTTTTAGCAGTCTCAAATTTTCTTTTTAAATCTTACAAATAAAAAATGTTCATTTGGATGATTTCAAAATAAGCTATTTAGGGTTTGAATAAAACTTTAAAATTGATTTTTTTTTTTCGTTGAATCAATGCAAATTAAATTCTTACAGAAGTTTTTTTACACTGGTCATTGTAAAATTTACTTTTAAAGTATTATTTATAGTTAAGATCGAAATGACAAATCGTGGAAAGAAATATTTAATTATGCCTAGTTATAAATATCAAGATTTTATCATGATTATTAGTATTTTCTTGGAAATAAATTCTTTGATGGTCAGAAATCGTAAAAAAATCATTTAACATTATTTAAGAAATATCATTTAAAAAAGATAATTTTCAACAAAATAGTTAAACTTTCAACCAAAGAGACGAATTTAAAAATAAAAATATAACACTTTCAGAAAAAATGATTTTTAAACAAAGTGAATCAACTAAATCTTTCAAATAAAATATTTAAATACTCAAATAAAGAAGAAGAATTTTTAACCAAAAAGTTGCATTTTCATTTAAAGAATGATATTTCTGCTAAAACAGATGAATTTTTAAACCAAAAAGATAAATTTGGTAAAAAATAGTTTAATTTTGTTTTAAAGAAGATTTGAATTGACTTCACACTCTCAAAATATGAATTTTTAAACAAGAAATTAGTTTCTACGAAAAAATTAAATTTTCAATTCAAAAAGACGAATCTGTAACAAAAAAGAACTTTTTAACAAAATTGTTGAATTATCTACTAAATAGTTGCATTTTTATAAAAAAAAGATGAAATTTCTCCTAAATCAGACGAATTTTTTTAAACTTTTAAATATAAGATGAATTTTTATCGAAAAAAGATTCTAGTTGACTTTTCAAGATCAAACTATGAATTTTTTAACAAAAATAATTATTGAAAAAAAAGTAGAATTTTTTCAACAAAAAATAATTAAAATATAACAAAATAGTTTTTTAGTTTTATCAAAGAAAGATGAAAATTGTTACACTTTTCTTAATTTGAACTTTCACCCAGAAAAGATTCAATTCGTTTTTCAGCACCAGAATATAAATTTCAAATAAAAAGTAAATTTACTGTGAAATAGTTAAATTTTTAACAAGACATTAGAATTTTCAACTAAAAAGTTTTGCTTTTTTAACAAAATAGTTTAATGGTCAACTAATCATTTTCAATTTTATTTAATAAACATAATATTTCTCTTAAAATAGCTGAATTTTTATTTTAAAAAGCATTTTCCAAGAAAAGGTAAATTTTCATCAAGAAAAAATTTTAGTTTTTGTTTCAACACTAAAATATTAATTAAAAAAAGTCTGACTTTTCAACAATATTTTTAAATTTGATGCCAAATAGTTGCATTTTTATCCAATAAAGATGTTATTTCTGCTAAAGCAGATTAATAAAATAAAACTTACAAAAATAGTAAAATTTTTATCCAAAGAAGAATCCAGTTTATTATAAATAATAATAATAATAACAATAATAATTTAATTGTGCATAAAAAGTTAATTTTCTGCTAAATAATCAAATTTTTAAACAAAAAGTATGAATTTTTAACTAGATTGTTAAATTTTCGACCAAACAGTTGCATTTTTGTTTAAGTAAAATAAAAATTCTGCTAAAACGGGTGAATTTTTCAACCAAAAAGATGAATTTTCATCAAAAGAGTTGAATTTTCATCCGAAAAAATGTCAATGGACTTTTCAACACAAAAATAGAAATTTAAATAATAAAAAGTCTTCTATGAAATTAGTTTAATTTTCAATAAAGCAGTTCCAGTTTTATCCAAGAAAGATGAAATATTTCTGCTAAAAAAGATTAATTTTTAAATCAGAAAGACAAATTTTCAGAATAAATATTTTTCATCCAGAAAAGATATGAATTGACTTTTCAAAAAAAAAATTATTTTTAAACAAAAGTTAAATGTTCTAGGAGAGCTGAATTTCTGAAGCAAAAGGACGAATTTTTAACAACACAATTGAATTTGCAATCAAAAAGGATTTCTTTTTAAGAAAATTCATAAATTTTCAACCATGTAATAAAATTTATAACTAAAGACATAATCTTCAGGAGAAATTTTTTACAAAATTCGAAAAATTACGTACATGAGTGAAGGACCCCCTCCCACTACGGCAACAACTTGTCTCGGCCCCCTTCCCCCTCCCCTTGAGCTGTTACGTAATTTAAGTACAGCCCCTAAGGGGAGCCGAAGAAAGTTGAGTGGATTTAAATAATAATACAGATGTACAGCCCCCTCTTTTCCATTCTTCTTCTTTTACAAATAATAACAAATAATTAACTTTTTCGACCCCCCCCCCTCTTAAATTTTTATTATTTACTTAATTTTATTTAAATCTGAAATAATTGGAAAAAGATTGGAAAACACGAATTTAGTCATGATTTGACTAATAATGAGTATTTAACTGAATTATGTTTAAAAAGTTATTTTAATTTTCTTTTCTGTCTCATACTCATTGCACGTCTTCTAATTTCGTTTTTGTATTAGAAACTAATTTGAAACACTGTAACTCTGATCCAAAACTTTTGCTTCGTTTTCGAAAATCTCTTTCCACTTCGTCTGGTTCAATGAAACAAGTCGAAAGTTTTTTCATTTCTCTTCGCTTTCCACTTGTCTTTTTTTTTTTTATTTTGTTTTAAACAAAAGGGCGCAACCTTTAATATATATTTAGAAATTGTTTTGTTCTGGATCCCGGATAAAAAAAGGAAAAGAAATTATTAGAATACAAAAAAACTTTACAGGGTTCAGAGGAGGAAGGGGATTATTTTGAAGAAAAAAATTAAATACTTAATTAATAATAATAAATTCAGTAGGAAATATTTATATGAAAAAGAACTTAATAATCTTTAAGTAAAAAATGCACATTTTGAAAGAAAATTACTTTATTAAAGTAAATCAAGAAAATTAAAGTTGAATTAATGTTTCATAATGTTTTTCTTGTACCCTTAAAGAGTTGAAGGGGATGAGGCCAAATACAAGAAGCATATATTCGATCCGCTTTAAAAAGTATAATTTTATTTAAGTAACTTAAAATACTTTACTAGATGCGCAAATAAACGATCTTAAAATGTTTATAACTTAAAATTAGATTCATTCTTCAATTTTTCAAGACTTGAATCAAAAAGTATTGTTTTATTAAAAACACATAATATGCATGTTGCAAAGATGGAATTTTTGAATTTTGACATGACTTGAAATTAAAAACAAGGGAAATTAACAATCTAGAAATATTATTATTATTGTTCTTCATGATAAAATTATTCTTATCTTTTTTAAATAAATAACTTAATTAACTAACTCTTATTGTTTTAAAAAAAAATTTACTACGAGCTATTAATTTCGAAATTCTTTAACCTTCACTGCCGTTTCCTTAACCAGTATACATTTTTTTCAGGTTAAATTTTCAACCAAAGAAATTAGTGTTTCAATCGAAAAGATACATTTTTTACCAATAAAATTAACTTTTTATTAAAAAAGGCCAATTTTTAACAAAATAGTTCAATTTTGAACCAATGAAATTAATTTCTAACTATAAGGATGAATCTCTAAATAATAAAATAACTTTTGAAACAAATAGTTGAATTTTTGATGAATTTTCAATTAAATAATGAACTTTTAATGAAAAAAAAATAACATTGTTACAGTTTAAACCTAATTTTCAAAAAAATATTTAAATGTTTAACCAAATAAATGAATTTTGAATTAAAATGAGGAATATTTAATGAAACAAAAAAATTTGCAACCAAGAAGGTCGATTTTTTACTACAAATAAATAAAATTTTCGGCAAAAAAAATAAATTTTTTATTCAAAATTAAATAGTTATATTTACAATTAAAAACATAATTTGTAATCGCGCAAAAGTTTTGTTACAAAAAAGTTAAATTTTAAACCAAAGAAATGAATTATCAACCTGAAAAACCTTTTTGTGATCAAGAACATTAACATTCTGCCATAAGAGAAGAATTCTCAACGATCAAAACACAAACACAAAAATTTCAGGAAAGCATTCAATTTTCAATAATAAAAAACTTGTTGAATTTAACTAAAGAGCACGAATTTTTAACAAAATAATTAAATTTTTAACCATAGAAATTAATTTTTAACTATAAAGATGAATCTCTAATTAAGAAAATGACTTTTGAAACAAATAGATGAATTTTTGATGAAGTTTCAATTAAATAATGAACTTTTAACGAAAAAAAGAATAACATTTTTACAGTTTAAACCTAATTTTCAACAAACTATATTAATTTTTAACCATTTAATTGAATTTTGAAATAAAATGAGGAATATTTAATCAAACAAAAGAATTTGCAACCAAGAAGATCGATTTTTTACTACGAATAAATTAAATCTGCAGCAAAATAATGAATTTTTTATTAAAACAGATAAATTTTTATTCAAAATTGAATAGTTATATTTACAATTAAAAACATAATTTGTAATCGTGCAAAAATTTTTTTACAAAATAGTTAAATTTTAAACCAGATAAATGAATTTTCAAGCTGAAAGATCATTTTTTGATCAAGAACATTAATATTCTGCCATAAGAGAAGAATTCTCAACGATCAAAACACAAACACAAAAATTTCAGGAAAGCATTCAATTTTCAATAATAAAAAACTTGTTGAATTTAACTAAAGAGGACGAATTTTTAACAAAATAATTAAATTTTCAACCAAAGAATTTAATTTTTAACTATAAAGATGAATCCCTAATTAATAAAATGACTTTTGAAACAAATAATTGAATTTTTGAGGAATTTTCAATTAAATAATGATCTTTTATTGAAAAATAGAATAACATTTTTACAGTTTAAACCTAATTTTCAACGAAATATTTAAATGTTTAACCAAATAAATGAATTTTGAATGGAAATGAGAAATATTTAATGAAACAAAAAAATTTGCAACCAAGAAGATCGATTTTTTACTACGAATAAATCAAATTTTCAGCAAAATAATGAATTTTGTATTAAAACAGATACATTTTTTATTTAAAATTAAATAGTTATATTTACAATTAAAAAAATAATTTGTAATCGTGCAAAAATTTTTTTACAAAAAAGTTTAATTTTAAACCAAAGAAATGAATTATCAACCTGAAAAACCTTTTTGTGATCAAGAACATTAACATTCTGCCATAAGAGAAGAATTCTCAACTATAAAAACACAAAAACAAAAATTTCTGGAAAGCATACAATTTTCAATAATAAAAAACTTGTTGAATTTAACTAAAGAGGACGAATGTTTAACAAAATAATTAAATTTTTAACCATAGAAATTAATTTTTAACTATAAAGATGAATCTCTAATTAACAAAATGACTTTTGAAACAAATAGTTAAATTTTTTGGAATTTTCAATTGAATAATTAACTATTATTGAAAAAATAGAATAACATTTTTACAGTTTAAACCTAAATTTTAACAAAGATTAAAATTTTTAACCAATTGAATAAATTTAAAAAAATGGAATATTTAATCAAACAAAAGAATTTGCAACCAAGATGATCGATTTTTTACTACGAATAAATTAAATTTTTAGCAAAATAATTTATTTTTTATCAAAACAGATAAATTTTTTATTCAAAATTAAATAGTTATATTTACAATTAAAAACATAATTTGTAATCGTACAAAAATATTTTTTACAAAATAGTTAAATTTTAAACCAAATAAATGAATTTTCAACCTGAAAGATCATTTTTTGATCAAGAATATTAATATTCTGCCACGAGAGAAGAATTCTCGACTCTCAAAACAAAAAATCCTTGAATGAAAAAGATTAGTTTTCAACTAAGCAGTATCATTTTCAGCAAAAAAATTAAATTTCTACGTCTACAAATACATTTTTAAACCAAAAAGACGTATTTTCGAACCAGAAGTTTTTTTCATTCAATAAAGAAAAAAATGTTCATCCAAAATGTGGAGTTTTTATGCCAAAAGAATAGTTTTTTACAAAGCAGTTGAATTTTCAACTAAAAAGATTTACTTTTTTGTTTTTAACAAAATTTTTCAATTAAAAAAAAAAAATAATGAAATTGTAAGAATGTGTGTTCATCACGTAAGTTTATAAATTATACAATAAAAATTTTCCGATGCCAATATTTTCATTTAAATAATCTAGTACAATTTGTGCAATATTTTAATTATTTTAAATACTTTTCAGAACTTTAAAATATTCCTTAGTAAGAAACTGATATATTTGTGCATTTCAGATTGAATAGAGTTTGCATCGGAATTTGCTCTATATTCTATATATCATAAATTATATTGTAAAGTTGTAAAATTCTCCGTGACTCAAGCGACTTTCTCTGAATGTTCGTAACAATAAAAATGACATTGTTATCGGTATCAAGGATAAACTGTCACAAGGCAGGGGCGGATCCAGCGAGGGGCGAGGGTTGGCGATCGCCCCCCCTGAGCCTTCAAATATTTTAGCAATTACCGCCAAAAATTTCCTTTTTTTTTTTTTTTTTAGAATTTCAAGATAATATTTCTACGATCGCCCCCCCTTAGGTAGCTGGCTGGATCCGCCCCTGTCACAAGGTAATATATTTAAACGCCAGAACAAAGTTATAGAATGCTTTGTCCTTCGTCCTAGGTCCTAGCACACTGTATCCTGATCCAGAAACTTCTGAAGCATGTTAACTACACACTAACGCCATCTGTTTCATAAACTCTGAACTACAAGAAGTTTGAAATCAGACTAAAGTGGACCAAGAATGTTACCTTTTACACGTTATATTCCAAACTAATGTTATTTTATAAAGAAATTATTAAAAATTAAATAGAAATTATGGAAAATTAAATATAAATTTTTGTAAAAATCTTTATTTAATTGGAGGGTAAAAAGGACAATCCCGCAAAATAGAAAGGCGAAATTAATGAGGGAAATTTTATAGATAAGGCAAAGTCAGGAAAAAGTTAAGGACTTTGAAAAGAAAATCATCCAGAGGTCTTGCAATTGATTGGAAAAAAAGTTGATAAGGAAATTTTATTTATAAGTGAAAGTTAGGGATTTAAAAAAAAATCTTGCTAAAGTCTTGCAATTGATTGGGGGAAATTTGCGAGGGAAATCTAGGGATTTTAAACAAAGGCTCCCCAAAGTCTTGTAAATGATTAAGGGAATTTGATGAGAGGATTTTATCGATAAGGGAAAGTCAGGAAAAAGTTATGGAATTTTACAAAAATCTTGCAATTGATTGGGGGAAATTTACGAGGGAAATTTAGGAATTTTAAAGAAAGGCTCACAAAAGTCTTACAAATGATTGAGGGAATTTGATGAGAAGATTTTATCAATAAGGGAAAATCAGGAAAAAGTTATGGATTTTGAAAAAAAATTGTCGATTTCGAAAAAAATCTTGCAAAAGTCTTGCAATTGATTGGGGGAAATTGATAAGGGAATTTCGTTGATGTGGGAAATTTAGGGAGCTTAAAAATAGTTTTGAAAAATTATTGAATATTGAAAAGGGTAAATTTTTTAGAGAATTTTATCGAGAAGGGAAAGTTAGGGATTTTTTTTAAATCTTTAAAAAGTCTTGCAACTGATTGGCGAAAAATACTGAGAGAATTTTATCGACAAGGGAAAGATTGGGATTTAAAAAAAATCTTACAAAAGTCTTACAGTTGATTGGGGGAAATTGGTAAGGAATTTTTATTGATAAGGAAAAATCAGGAAAAAGTTAGGGGTTTGGAAGAAAATCTTGCAAAAGTCTTGCAATTGATTTGGGGGAAATTAATGAGGGAATTCGATTGATACGGGAAATTTAGTGAAAAGTTAGGGATTTCGAAAAAAATCTTGCAAAAGTCTTGCAATTGATTGGGGGAAATTTACGAGGGAAATTTAGGAATTTTAAAGAAAGGCTCACAAAAGTCTCACAAATGATTGAGGGAATTTGATGAGAGGATTTTATCAATAAAGGAAAGTCATGAAAAAGTTATGGGTTTTGAAAAAAATTGTCGATTTAGAAAAAAATCTTGCAAAAGTCTTGCAATTGATTGGGGGAAATTGATAAGGGAGTTTGATTGATATGAGAAATGTAGGGAGCTTAAAAATAGTTTTGCAAAAGTGTTGCAATTTGAAAAGGGGAAGTTTTTGAGAGAATTTTTATCGAGAAGGGAAAGTTAGGGATTTTTTAAAATCTTGAAAAAGTCTTGCAACTGATTGGTGGAAAATACTAAGAGAATTTTATCGATAAGGGAAAGATTGGGATTTAAAAAAAATCTTACAAAAGTCTTACAACTGATTGGGGGAAATTGGTAAGGAACTTTTATTGACAAGTGGAAGTAAGGGAAAAGCTAGGGATTTCGAAAAAAAATCTTGCAAAAGTCTTACAATTCATTGGGGGAAATTTAGGGATTTTAAAGAAAGGCTCACAAAAGTCTTACAAATGATTGAGGGAATTTGATGAGAGGATTTTATTGATAAGGGAAAGTCAGGGAAAAGATAGCAAAAGTGTTGCAAATTGAAAAGGGGAAATTTTTGAAAGAATTTTATTGAGAAGGGAAAGTTAGGGATTTTTAACAAAGTCTTGCAACTGATTGGCGGAAAACACTGAGAGAATTTTATCGATAAGGGAAAGATTGGGATTTTTAAAAAAATCTTACAAAAGTCTTACAATTGATTGGGGGAAATTGGTAAGGAATTTTTATTGATAAGTGAAAGTAAGAGAAAAGCTAGGGATTTCGAAAAAAATCTTGCATAAGTTTTGCAATTGATTGGGGGAAATTCACGAGGAAAATTTAGGGGTTTTAAAGAAAGGCTCACAAAAGTCTTACAATTGATTGGGGGAAATTGGTAAGGAATTTTTATTGGTGAGGGAAAGCCAGGGAAAAGTAAGGGATTTCGAAAAAAATCTTGCATAAGTTTTGCAATTAATTGGGGGAAATTCACGAGGAAAATTTAGGGGTTTTAAAGAAAGGTTCACAAAAGTCTTGTAAATAATTGAGGGAATTTGATTAGAGAATTTTATTGATAAGGGAAAGTCAGAAAAAGTTATGGTTTTTGAAAAAAATTTTGCAATTGATTGCGGGAAATAGATAAGGATTTTTTATTGGTAAGGGAAAGTCAGGGAAAAGTTAGGGTTTTCGAAAAAAATCTTGCAAAAGTCTTGCAATTAATTAGGGGGAAATTGATGAGTAAATTTGATGAATAAGGAAAATTTAGAGAGCTTAAAATTGCAAGTTTTGCAAAAGTGTTGCAAATTGAAAAGGGGAAAATACAGACAGAATTTTATCGATAAGGGGAAGGTTTGGATTTAAAAAAAAAAAATATTGTGAAAGTCTAGCAATTGATTCGGGAAATTTGATGAGAGCATTTAATCGATGAGGGAAAATCAGGGAAAACTTAGGGATTTTAAAAGAAAAAAATGCAAAAATTATATTTTTATTAAAAACTTATAATTTAATTCAACTTTTTTGCTGAAATTTTGTCCTTTCTCGTTGAATTCAACTATTTTGTATTTCAAACCAAAATCTTTTTTTTTTGCTTGAAAATTTAACTTGTTGCTTGGAAGTTAAACTACTTTGTCAAAAACTCATTATTGCTTGAAGATTCACCTTTTTAGTTTAAAATTACTCTCTTTGATTCTTAAAAATTCTACTTTTTATTAAAAATTAATTCTTTTCACTGAAAATTTAACGATTCAATTTATGATTCAGAAATTCATTTGTTTGTGTAGAAATTTAATCTTTTTGATAAAAAATTTCACTGTTTGGCTCACAGCTTTATTGGTTGAGGATTCAGTTATTTAGTTAAAAATTCGTTTTTTGTTGTAGTAGAGAATTAATTCTTTTATCCAAAAAGATAACTTTAATTTTTGGATTGAAAATTTAACTCCTCTGGAAGAAATTTTTTTTACAGAAACTTTATTTTTTCGGTTGAACTCATCTTTTTTTATTTAAAATTTTTATATTTTTGGTTAAAATATCTACTATTACATTTTTCGTGATAAATTAATCTTTTTTTATTGAAAATTGAAGTACTTGATTGAAGGTGTATTTAAAAATCGTGTTTTCGTTGAAAATTTATCATTTTAGTTGAAAATTAATATCTTTTACTGAAAATTCGTTTTTTCTTCTTGAGAATTAATTTTTTGGACCGAAAATTTAACTATTACAGTTGAAGATTCATAATTTTATGTTAGTTCAAAATTCATCTCTTTGGTTACTAATTTAACTATTTTGTGGAAAATTCTTTTTTTTTGTGTGCAATTTTTGTTTCGAAAATGTATATCTTTTCGTTTGACAATTTGGCTATTTTTTTATAAATATTCGTTTTTTGTACGGTTTAATATTATTTTTTTACTGAGGATTTAACTTTTCCGATTAAGGTTGAAAAATTAACTCTTTTCTTGGAAATTGTTTTTTGTTTTTTTTTTGTTTGTTAAAATATCGACTGTGCATTTTTTGTTAAAAATGCCTTTTATCGGGTTTAAAAGTAATTTTTTTTATTTGTACTTAGTAGTGTATCAATTTAACTATTTAGTTGGACTTGCATCTATTTTGAGTTGCATTTGACTCTTTTTTTTATGGAAAATTCGATCATTTGGTTGAAAATTTATTTTTGTAGATTCAACTAATAGTTCAACTAATTGGTAATTTATCAAGGAAGAATTCGAGAATTTTGAAAACGAATGTTTTTGGACACTCTGGAAACGAAAATTTCAAAAAAATCTAATCACTAACAGAATTTTTTGTAATTTCAATTTTATCACTTAAACTTTAATAGTATTTAAACAAAATTGTAAGCACAAAATGACTCAAACGATCCAATAATTTTTTTCTCTGATCAGATCAGATTTATTTCTACAATCTGACAAATAATTTTGTTAAATGTTCTATTTTATTAGTAATCTCTTGATCTTGTCAAATGGATAATTTTATTCATAAACCATTATTTTTAACCTTTGTATGAGTTAATATATTCGCAGGTTGGTTACCGCTTTTGCAATTCTGAAATCGGTAGGCAATTTATCTGGATCAGGATCAGGTTACGCATCGTTCAAATACGCAAATCCGCGCGGCAGCTGATCAGGGGATTTACGCAATATATTATTTCAGAATTTGTGATCAATATCTACGTGGAAAATAAACTCGTTTGCATTAGGAATTTAAGAAAAGTTGACTTTTAATCAATTCTATCAAGAAATTTGATTAATTCGCTGCGCTCATTCGGAATAAAATTAAATTTCTCCGAAAAACTATGCTGACACATCAGTCGTATTGAATTAAATTGTATTCAAACAGTCCTCTGTAATTTAAAATTATAATTGGTTTACAATTCTGAGATCAAAAAATTAATTTATCAAGATTTGTCATTTTTTTCTGTGTTCCTAGAATTGTAGATATATTTTAAATTTAATGTCACTAAAAAATATTTTTAGTTTTCAGAAATTTGCAACACTTGATTTTTATTATAACAAAATTTGTATTTCTCAATTGTAGAAAAATTTGCAAAAATAGATTTTTTTATAGTGAGAATCAATGTTTTATTAAATTTTTATTGTTCAAAAAGTCTTGAATTTAAAAAAAAACATGTTCTAAAAAATATTATAATAATTGTTTTAGGGGGAAATTTCTAATTAGAACGTACTTTTTAATAGCTGTTACGAACAGACTAAAAAAATTAAAAATATCTATCAAAAAACGATCATTTTATTTCGGTAAAAAATCTAAAATTTGTTATAAAATATTGAAATTTGAGTACAAAGTCACTTCACTTTCAGAGTTTTATCAAAATTTAAATGGTTCGGGATTTAAGATAATGCGACTTAAAAAATAATGCCTCTTTAACAGACTAATGTCAAAATCTCTTTCACATTATCAGGGTTCACATTGGCTCAGTAATCTAATTTTACATAAAAAGGGAAGTAAAAAATGAAGAATAAAAGGGGATTTAATTTATTATTAAAAACTATTTGTATTGTATGCGTTTCTCGTAAATTATTTGCATTCTTAATTTTTTTGAAGTAGCGCATTTTCTTTAGTCTTTTTTGTTTTACAGATTTTTTAAAACTAAATCTAAAAAAAATTAATACCTCAGCGCTTTCTAGTAATAAAAATACGCAAGAAAAATATAAAGATATCTAATATTGCAAAATAGATAAACAATAGAATAAAAAATTTTCATAATAAAAACTTTTTAAAATTTTTCGGTAGATAATGATTTCTTATTCTAGTAAATTTTTTTCAAATGTCTTTTTCATCAGTTTAAAGATATAAATTGTTTTAAAAAAATTTTAATTTTGAATATTTTCACTGTTTTATTGAAAATCTGTTTTTTTTTGTTGCAAATTATTTTTTTCAACTGTAAATTTCATTATTTCATTTATTTCAAAGGTTCAGATTTTTTTATTATATTATTAGAATTATTATTTTTATTATTTTTATTATTTTTTATTATTTATTAACATTAGAATTATTTATTATATTATTAGAATATTTTAAAGTTCTCTTTGGATGAAAATTGAACTATTTTGTTGAAAATTAATTTTCTCTACTTGGTGAAAAATTAATTCTTTCTTCTGAAAATTAAACTATTCTATTTATGATTTAAAAAATCATTTGTTCTTGTAACAACTTCCATCTATTTTCGCTAAAAATTTAACTGTTTGTACGACACTTAATTTTTTTTTCTAGGGTTCATCTATTTTGTTGAAAATTTGTCTTTTTTGTTTCAAAATTTCATCTCTTTAGTTGGAATTTATAATTATTTTCTTGAATTAAAAAAAAAAACAATTATATTTAATAAAAATTTAACTATTTGATTCAAAGTCTTGATGATACATCTCTTTTTGTGAAAAATTTTGTTTTTGTTAAAAATAGTTCTTTCTGAAATTTTTTTATTAGCAATTAATTCTTTTAACTAGAAATTTAACAATTCCATTTATAATTTAAAAATTCATCTTTTTTAAAAGAGAACTTTTTTTTTTTAATTTACCTGCTTGATTAGAAATTTGAATTATTTTGTTGAAGATTTAACTATTCCATTTATGGGCTTAAAAATGCATCTCTTCTCATAGAAATTTTTTTTGTTCAAATCCACTGCGTGATTTAAATTTAATGTTGTTGTTGTTGAAAATTTAAGAATAAAATCCTATGTGGCTGATAATTCAAATCATTGTTTAAAATTTGAACTAATTTGTTAAAAATTCGTTTTTTTTTATTTCAAAATTTCATTTCTTTAGTTGGAATTTATAATTATTTTCTTGAATTACAAAAAAATAATTTTATTTTATATAAATTTAACTATTTGATTCGAAGTCTTTACGATACATCACTTTTGGTAAAAAATTGTGTTTTTGTTAAAAATAATTCTTTCTGAAAATTTTTTTATAAGCAATTAATTCTTTTAACTAGAAATTTAAATATTCTATTTATGGTTTGGAAATTCATTTCTTTTGATAGAGATCTCATCTTTTTGGGTTGAGGATTTAAAAATACAATCTTAATTGGTTGCAGATAGAACTAATTATTTTTGAAAGTTGAACTAATTTTTTAAAAATTTACTTGTTTGATTGGAAATTTAAATTATTTTCTTGAAGATTTAACTATTCCATTTATGATTTGAAAATTTATCTCTTCTGATAGAAATTTCGTGTTTTTTGTTTAAACAAACTGTGTGGTTAAAATTTAATTTTGCTGCTGTTGAAGATTTTATAATAAAATCCTATTTGGCTGATAATTTAAATAATTGTTTAAAAGTTAAACTAATTTGTTGTAAATATATTTATTGATTCAAGATTTATTTTTTTAGTCGAAAATTCATATGTTTTGGGTTGGAAATTTTTATTATTTTGTTGAAAATTCGTTTTGGTTGGTTGAAGATTAACTTTTTTAATTAAAAAATTTAACAATTTAGTTTATGGCTTCGACATTTATTTATTTTTTTTGCTAAATTTTGTATTTTTTGTTAAAAATGAATTCTCTTAAGTAAAAATTTAATTAATTTATTTGTTGATGATTTAACTATTCCATTTATGGTTTTGAAAATTCATCTTTTCTAACAGAAATTAATTCTTTAAATTAAAAAATTACTCTTCTGATAGAAATTTCGTCTTTTTTTGTTTAAACCAACTGTGTGGTTGACATTTAATTATGTTGTTGTTGAAGATTTAATAATAAAATCCTATTCGGCTGATAATTCAAAAAATTGTTTAAAAGTTGAACTAATTTGTTATAAATATATTTTTTGATTAAAGATTTTTTTTTTAGTTGAAAATTCATACGTTTTGGGTTGTAAATTTTAATTATTTTATTCAAAATTCGTTTTGGTTGGTTGAAGATTATCTTTTTTAATTAAAAAAATTAATAATTTAGTTTATTGCTTCGACATTCATATTTTTTGTTTGTTAAATTTTTTTTGGTTGATGTGTTTTTGGTTCAAAATGAATTATTTGGTTTAGGATTCAACTATTTAGGTTAAAATTTTTTTTTTGTTTAATTATAATTGAACTGTTTTTTATTTAGTTTTGAAATCTTTATTGGTTAATAATTGATCTACTTCCAATTTAAAATTTAAACTGCGTTGTTAAAATGTTATTTGTTTGTTTGAAAATTTCATCTCTTTAGTTGGAAATTGTAATTATTTTGTTGAAATTAAAAAAAAAATCCTTCTGAGAATTTAAATATTCCATTTATGGCTCTAAAATCAATTTCTTTCTAAAAATTTATTGCCGTTAAGAAGTTCATGCCTGAGCGACCGTCGCTCACCCCGCGCAGCTCCTTTGACTCCTACTTACCGCGCGACGTCAATTCTCGGAAGAACTATATAAGGGGCCCCTATCTCAGAGTTTCACTCTATTTCATTTATGATTCGAAAATTTATTTATTTTCATAAAAATTTAATCTCAAACATAATTTTATTTCGAATCAAAGAAAATTAGGTCATAAAATATAAATAAATGAAAAATGAAATAAAGTAAATTTATCCAAGAATGAGTCTATTTATGTTTGAACTACTTTCCTCGGCTGGAGAGGTTCCAAACTGAACACTTAATAGCTGGCTTTTCTGAAGTCAATGGACATTACCCATTCATCGTTTTTGATATGATAAATGCGATATTGGCGCTCAACGCTCATCGAGGTTAGCGGAAAAATGATAAAATAAACGATCTGGTTTGTGCACTACAGAAGAATACAAGGAGGTGGGTTACAGGCGGAGCTTTCACTGAGTACCGCCTTGGCAGTCCGCCCCAGAGTACCTATTTTTTTTTTTTTTTTTTTTTTTGATTATTCGCTAACCCTAACATTTTTAAAGGTACATTCCTTTCCGTGCCCTTAACTAAGGATGGGGAGGAGTAGCAACGATGCTCCAGGTGTGCTCCAGGTGTGTTCGCGAAGCAGTAAGGCTCGCCGTTTTAATGATTGTAATATTGCCTCGCTGCTTTCAAAAAATTGTAATTTTCGTCCGATCTCGTCAGAGCAGAACAGGGTGGTCCAGGAATCAGGTTCTTGCTTTCAAGTTTCATTTTTAAAAGTACAAATAATACGCGTAAGTCTTCAGCAAAATGAATCGCTGCTCTCCGCACCAGTACACCTGAAGCACTTATTCTCTTCCAAGGACAAAATTATTATTACGGATAATTATATACCTCTTCACAAAATTTCATTGGCTGCGGTATTTCTTTCGACGACACATTATTTTGTTAACAAGCTTGTTTGTCCAGCGATCACTTTTTTTCGGGATAAGAAATGTTTATCGGTTACTGAGGTATTCAGAAGAATACTCAACAAATCTTTTAAACGCTTGACTGGTTTTAGGAAATTAGAAGAAACTACGTTTTTCAATACAGAAATTTACAGAAAATTCTTTATTATAATAATCGATGGGAGCAAGAAAATTCTAGTTAATTTAATATGAATGACACGAGTTTTTTATTTTCTCACGGTTCATTAAAATTAGCCAATAATTTTTCTAAAAATTATTGGCAATTATGTGGCCGTTATGTGGCAAAATATTTGCCACATAACGGTATTAATTATTTTTATTTTTAAATTAAAATTTTGTTTTTAATGTTTAACAGTAAGAAAAATCTAACATTTATATCTTTAGTGTGTAACATTTTATTTAATCAAGACAGGCGAATGCAAAAGTTTTTTAATTTATATTTGGCATGAGTGTAATTGAGTAACTTTATTATTAATTAAAAGTGAAAAATTGTATTTTTACAGGAAATGAAAATGAACTATTTTTTATTATTTTATTTTATTTTCAAAATCAGAACTTCTCACAAAAAGTTAATTTTTGATAGTTTTTTTTATTCAAAATGGAATTTCTCTGTATACCTTGATCCTGTCATGACAAATTCCGTTTCAAAAGTTGACACTTCAGAGGAAAAACCTTTTTTTTGTTCTAAGTTCAACAACTTAATTAAAAGTAGAAATACTTTCTTCAAAATTAATTTTTATTGTAGAATATTAATATTTTTTGTCGCAAATTCATTTCGTTGATTAAAAATTAGTTTCAGTTAATGAAAATTAGTTTCATTTATTAACAATGACTTTTTTAACTGAAAATTTAAAATTTCAATTTCTGTGTAGTTGAAAATTTAACTATCTTGTAGAAAATTTATCTATTTTGTTGAAAAAATTTGTCTTTTTTGTAGAAAATTCATCTTTTCAGTTGCAAATTCAACAATTGGGTTGAAAATTCATTTTCTTAGGTGACGATTCATTATTGTAGTAAAAACTTATATTGTTAATTTTCTTATTTTTTAATATTTAGGAATATTATCAGAAATTTGGAAAATAAATTAGAAAATAAGAAAATCCTAGAAGATTTTAGGAATTCGCCCATTTTTTTTACTCATTTTACCAGTATACATTTTGGAAATAACCGGAAATAAAATAGAGAATTTTTCCTTAACTATTGTTAGTTTTTCTGAAGAAATAAGAATCAATAGCATCTCAACATTTGTTAAAATAAAAGTTTATTTATTTCACATAAGTAAACGGATAATTATAAATAATTACTTTATTCGATAGTAAAAATTATATTATAATAAATTATTATTATTATTATTCTATTTAACCAATAAACAAATGGTATATTAAAATTGTTTCCATGAACTATACAAATATTTTAAACAATGATTGTATTGTTGTAGGGAAATGGAAGCTATTTCATGGAAAATTTCAAAAATGAGTGAAAAATTAACCGAAATCGTTCGGCAATTTCCAAGAAAATATTTTCGAGAAAATTCTCTAAACACTTGAAAATTGAGGGAAATCATTATAAAATTTTCCCGAAGAAATTTTCAGAAAAAATACCCTAATTACCTTGCAAATTTACCCACATCCCGAACATTTTCAGGTATTTTACCCAAAAAAAGCAATCAAAAATTGAAAACTAATCGGGGAAATCGAGGAAGATAAGAAAACATAAAAAAATATTTCAAAATCCAATAATTTTTGGTTGAAAGTTAATCATTATGGTTTAAACTTCAACTACTTTTTTAACAAATTATTTAATTAATTAAAGATGAAACTTTTTGTTTAAAAATTCGTTATTATTATTTTTTTTTAAATTACTTTTCTTAACTGAAAATCCAACCATTCCTTTTTTAGCTAGAATATTTATAATTTTTAGTTAGGAATCCAATTATTACATTTTTTGTTGAGACTTCATCTTCATTTTGTTGAAAATAAAAAAAATATGATTGAAAATTGTGATACTTCGTTAAAATTTTATTTTATTGGTTACAGATTTAACTAATTTAAAAAGAATTATTTTTTTCAGTTGCATTTTTTTATCTTGATTTTTTTAATGAAAATTTTAATATTTTATTAAAAAGTGAATGTTTTGTCGAAAGTCCAACAATTTCATTTTTAGTAATTTAACTTTTAGTAAGAAATATAAATACTAAATTTTTGTTTAAAAATCTAAATATTTGGTTTAAAATTGCAATACTTCGTTAAAAATTAATTTTATTGGTTGAAGATTTAACGAATTCCTTAAAAATTCATTCTATTACTTGAAAATTCATCTCTTTGATTCAAATACTTTCTTTTTAAATCAATTTTTGGGCTGCAAATTTTATCTATTATTTATTTGGTTGAAAATTAATCACTTTTACTATAAAAATTACCCATTTGGAGAAAAAATAACTCTTTTGTTGAAAACCCATACTTTCGGTTTGAAAATCCAACTGTTTGGTAAAGAATTGGTTTTTTGGTGGAAAATTCAAAAATTTGATTAACCTTTTTGGTCTTTTGTGAGTAAAAAAAACTTTCTTTCTTGAAAAATCTGCTCTTATTTTTAGTTAAGACTTAATATTTTTTATTAACTTCAACTATTTTCAATTGTTGAAACAAAAGGTGAAATATCAATTATTTTGTTGAAAGGTAACTTTTGTTGAAAAATTTAACTAATTCGTTTAGGGTTGATCTACTTTTTTCAAAATTTATTTTATTAGTTAAAGATTAGTTAGAAATTCAATTATTATATTTTTGTTAAGAATTCATCTTTCTTGGTTGAAAATCCAAGCATTTATTTTGAAAATTGTAATACTTTGTTAAAAATGTAAATTATTGGTGCAATATGGAACTAATTTGGTAAAAATTTATTTTATTAGTTAAAGATTCACCTCTTTGATCGATTTTTTGAGTTAAAAATCAATTTCTTGAACTAATTTTTACTTTTACTAAAAATTTGTTATTTAAATGTTATTTTTTAAAAAGTTTTATTGAAAATTCATTATTATAGTCGAATAATAATTTAGGTATCTTCAGTTGAAAATTTAACTATTTTATTGTAACCGTGTTTTTTCTTAAATTTTTTACCATTTATCTTTGTATGGTAAAAACTCAACTATTTGTCTGACAATAAATTATTTGTTTGTAACTGCAATTGTTTTGCAGAACATGATTTTTTTTAATTCAGATTTTTGGTTGTTAAATTATTATTTTTTTCGATGAAAATTAACTTTTTTGTAAATAGTTGAAATATTTGGATTTAAAATTCTATTTCTTTCTAAAAACATTCGACTTTTTATCTTTAAAAAAGAAAGAAAACTTATAAAAGTGAGGGAAAATGAAAAATTGGTCAAACAATGTCATGAAATTTGTTTAAATTGGGAGTATGAAACAACCATGTCACTAAATAATTCGGTATTTGTTTAAAGATCTCATAAGGTGAATATGTATCATAATTTTTTTCTAATAATATTAAAAGCTCTTATAATCTTGCTATATGCTAAACAATTAATTTGACAATGATTAGTAGGTCAAAACTCTTTAACAATTTATAAATTACAGATGCGGCATTTAACCATATTCGGTACAAATAGAATAATTTAGACGGATAAGAGTATTGGAAGTCGATTTTCCCTATAATTTGATCAAAAATAAATGACTCCACAGCGTGAATTATTTATTAAAAATATTTATAATTGACGAGTTAGCCAACAAAGCATGATAAATCCATTCGAGATAATTTCTCAATAATTAGACAAATGCTGTACTTCTAAGATACCTGGAATTTCTGTATTTTTGTAATTCTATATTTTTAGATACTCTTAAAAATTGCAAAAATCTAAATTGTCAATCTTTGAAAAATGAGATATTTGAATTTTTACAATTTAAAATTTTTAAAATTCTGTAAGTTTATTGATTAACATTCGAAATTTCTTCAACTTTGTAAAATTAAGAATTGAAAACGCGAATTTTGGTTTTCAAAATTATAATTCAAGAATGTTTATTTATACTTTTTAAAAATTCAAGAGTTTTCAATTGTAACTCTTAAAACGTAATTCTTTTGAAATGAACAGTTTTTTGTTGTTGGAAATTTACAATTTAGAAGCATGCAAGATTTAAGTTGTAAAATTAAAAAAGCTGTATTATTGATGATTTACATTTTATCTTTCTTAATTTATATGAATAAGAATGGAAAACGTGACTTTTGATCTTCAAAAGCATTGAAATTAAAGAATTTTCATTATTATTTGTTTAAATTTCAATAGTTTTAAATTTCAATGGTATAAATCTTCAAAATTAAACTAATGAAAAAAATTAGAAAGCGCATCATTTAAAATAATTGATATTAAAAATTCATCTATTTCCTCTACTTCCACTTGCATCATTTCCCCTGCATTTTTCAATTTACGTCATCTCGTCTCAGTAAAGCTATTTTTTCTTCCCTCACTCTTATATTACTTCCCCTCACTCCCCTTCCCTTTATTTATCCCTACTCCCCCTCCCATCATTCCCCTAATTTCCCCTATTTTAATAACTTCCACCCTCCCAGCCCTCATTTCCCCCACTTTCCCTCTTCTCAATCCTCATTCCACTCACCACGTTATTTTACCCTCTCATAATTTTTTCTCACTCACCCTTCACATTCCCCTATTTTTCCTTTACTCACTTCCCTTAATTCTCCTACCCCTACTCCTTCATTCCCCATATTTCCTCTTCTATTTCTTCCCTACTTCTTCCTCCCTTATTTTCCATACTTTTCCTCTCTTCAAATCCTATTTCGTCTTCTGATTTATCGTACGTGCCTCTCCCCCAATTCCCCTTATATCCCCTCACCTCTGCCATAATTTACCCTTAATCCCCTTTCCTTCACTTTTCATCTTATAATTCACCCTCATTACCCCTGTTCTTATTTCACTTCTCCTAATATCCTCTCATAAACTCATTTCCTATACTTCCACTACTTCCACGCCTCTGCTTCACCTATTTCTGCTACTCCTAGTCCTACATTTCCCTGACTTTATCTTCCCTTACTTTCTCTTCTTCTTTCTGAATTTTCTATATTTTTATTCTCTTCAAATCCGATTCCCTTCCCCTGATTTAGCTTACATCCCTTTCCCCCAGTTTTTCTTGGATTCCCTTGCCCCTTCATTCATTTACCCTTAATCTCCTTCCCCTCACTTTTCATCTTATAATTCACCCTTATTGCCCCTGTTCTTACTTCCCTTCTTCTAATATCCTCCGATACACTCATTTCCCATACATCCTTATCATTTCCTCTACTTCCACGCCTCTACTTCTCTTACTTATAATACTCCTAGTCCGACATTTCCCTTACTTCATCTTCCCTTACTTCCCCTTCTTCTTTCTTAATTTTCTATATTTTTAATCTCTTCAAATCCAATTCCCTTCCCCTGATTTATCTTACATCCCTCTCCCCAGTTTTCCTTGGATTCCCTTACCCCTTCATTCATTTACCCTTAATCCCCTTCCCCTCACTGTCCATCTTACAATTCACCCTCATTACCCCTGTTCTTACTTCCCTTATCCTAATATTCTCCCATACACTCATTTCCCATGCTTTATTATCACTTCCACTACGCCCACGCCTCTGCTTCTCCTACTTCTGCTACTCCTAGTCCGACATTTCCCTTACTTCATCTTCCCTTACTTCCCCTTCTTCTTTCTTAATTTTCTATATTTTTAATCTCTTCAAATCCAATTCCCTTCCCCTGATTTATCTTACAACCCTCTCCCCAGTTTTCCTTGGATTCCTTTACCCCTTCATTCATTTACCGTTAATCCCCTTTCCCTTCCCCTCATTTTCCATCTTACAATTCACCCTCGTTACTCCTGTTCTTACCTATACTTCCTTATTACTTCCATTACTTCCACGCCTCTGCTTCTCCTATTTCTGCTACTCCTAGTCCTACATTTCCCTGACCTCATCTTCCCTTACTTTCTCTTCTTCTTTCTTAATTTTCTATATTTTTAATCTCTTCAAATCCAATTCCCTTCCCCTGCTTTATCTTACATCCCTCTCACCCAGTTTTCCTTGGATTCCCTTACCCCTTCATTCATTTACACTTACTATTCTACACCCTATTCCTTTACTCGTCACTTATCCTAATTCTCTTTCCCTAATTTCCCCTACTCGCACTGCCATAATTCGCCCTTAATTCATCTACTTTCCTGATCCCAACCCATCATTTTAACCCACTTCCCATCTTCTCATGTTCCTTAATTTCCCTCTCCTCACTGAAATAATTCATCTTTCATAATTTCCCCTCTTTTCCCCACTTTGGAAGAAAGTAAGCCCCTTTCCGGGGCTTAAAATTAAAATTAAAATTAAAATTAAAATTAAAGTTAAAATTAAAATTAAAATTAAAATTGAAATTAAGGGTATGTGACACACTCAAATACCTATTATACCAACCTCACTTTTTCAGTTAACTGAATATTTTTTTTTAACTTCAGAACTATTGTTGAGAATGAAATATCGGACTGAAATTTTGGAAGATATATCAGAAAACCATAAACTACGTTTATATATTTCATTTAAGTAGGAATTTGGCTAAAAATCATTTTCAAAGAAATTAAGACTGGGAATATTTTATGACATATTTTCTTTCTAACCTTGAACATTTTTGAACCTTAGAACTTTTTTTATATTTAAGAAATTCCCAAGATGTAAAAAAGCGTACGTAAACGTAATTTATTGTCGGGTCTTGCATTTCTCAAAGTTGGAAGCGGATGTTTTACATACAAAAAAAGTTCTTAGGTTCAAAAAGTTTCAAGATATAAAGAAAATGTCTCAAGTAATGTTGCCAGTTTTAATTTCTTTGAAAATAATTTTTATCGAAAAAAATATTCTGAAGTTCAAAGAAAATTACGTAAACCGAATAAGTGAGGTCTGCAATATATGTATTTTAGTGGTTCACATGCCTTTAAAACCCAAATTAAAATTAAAGTTAAGAGTAAAATTAAATATAAAACTAAAATTTAAATTAAGAGTAAAATTTAAAATAAAACTAAAATTGAAATTAAAAGTAAAATTGTATTGAATTATTATCTAATAGTATTTTAAACTATATAAACTAGAGTGCTTCATTCTGTAACTTGGATTTTATTTTCTGCGTTTCTATTATTCAATCGGAACCCGCACTGTTTATTTTAAAGTTCAGAAAATCGGCATTGTCATTTCTGAAGGCACAACCCTACAAATCCTCTTTTGCTCGACTGAAACTAGTCTTTTGTTAATCTCTTAAAAACACATTTGGTATCCTCCAGTGCAGCGTCCGGTTGACATATGAGGGATGTTTCGGTATCTAGGTAGTCTTCGGAGTATTCCGATATTTGTGGGATGTCTCCGGGGCATTATAACATTGGTCAGGAAATCAGGGCGAGACACGAATCCTCCGGATTCCCACCAGGGCTGTCTTCAATTTTCCTAGAACCCTAAGCCCTAAGCCCTAAGCTACCGAATTTAAACACAACCTCAGTTTTGACATATTTGTAAATAAACGCCTTAAATGATATTTATCGTCCAACATCTTCTCGACAACTTCTGGACTTAAACAAAGTTTAACTAATTTGACTTCACTTTTAAGGGAAATTTTAAACGGGAAATTATCAGATTTTTTTTACTTCTGCAATAAGTATCATCTTGCTTTTATAAATTGTTGCTAAATAGAGCACGGGCCGAAGTATGATTTTCTATAGAAAATACAACATCCATATTTTAGAACTTTGGTATAAAAAAACGGGAATATCTCTTAAATTTACGAGCAGAATTTTCACTGAATTTTCCCTTTTTCATGTTTACTTTTGCGTAAATGAGAACTTAATTAATAGAACAGAATAAAAAAGTTAATTTTTTTAATGTTAAAAGTCTGCTATTATATGTTTGGTTTATAACTCATCTCTGTTGGTCAAAAATCGAACTATTTTGTTCAAAATTCAAATTTTTGGATAGAAAATTGGTTCTTTTGGATTGAAAATTCATCTTTTGATAGAGAAAGTAATTTTTTTGTTGCAAGTGAATTCTTGTTCATCAAAAAGTGTACTCTCAATATTTTGGTTCAGACATCTATTTCGGTTAAAAATGCAATACCTTTGTTCAAAGCTATTCTTTTTGGTTGAAAATCCATTTATTTTGTTTTCAAAATTATTTTTTTTTTATTTATAACAACTCAAATGAGAATTTAATTATTAGAAACGAATAAAAGTTAATTTTTTGAAATTTAAGTCTACAATTATATTTTTGGTTTATAACTCATCTCTTATGGTCAAAAATCCAACTATTTTGTTCAAAATTCGAATTTTTTTAAAAAAAATTGGCCCTTTTGGATTGAAAATTCATCTTTTATAATAAAAAGTAATTTTTTGGTTGAAAGTGCCTTCTTGTTCATCAAAAACTCTCCTATCAATTTTTTGGTTCAGAATTCATCTCATTCGGTTAAAAATGCCATGACTTTGTTCAAAGCTCTTCTTTTTGGTAAAAAATATAACTATTTTGTATAAAATTAAACGTATGTTTAGCAAATTGGTCCTTTTAGATTAAAAATTCATCTTTTAGTAGAGAAAGTAATTTTTTTTGTTGAAAGTGAATTCTTGTTCATCAAAAAGTCTCCTCTCAATTTTTTTGTTCAGAATTATTCTCTTTCGGTTCAAAACTCAATTAATTTGTTCAAAGCTATTCTTTTTGATTGAAAATCCATCTTTTTTGTTTAAAAGTTGATTTTTTTTATTTATGAGAACTCAAATGAGAACTTAATTACTAGACACGAATAAAAGTTAATTTTTTGAAATTTAAAAGTCTACTATTATATTTTTGGTTTATAACTCATCTTTTTTGGTCAAAAATCCAACTATTTTGTTAAAAAATCGAATTTTTTGGTAGAAAATTGATCCTTTTGGATTGAAAATTCATCTTTTCATAGAGAAAGTAATTTTTTGGTTGAAAGTGAATTCTTGCTCATCAAAAACTCTCATATCAATGCTTTGGTACAGCGTACAGAATTCATCTTTTTTGGTTAAAAATGCCATGAATTTGTTCAAAGCAATTCTTTCTGGTTGAAAACCCGCTTATTTTGTTTTCAAAATTTTTTTTTTCATTTATGAGAACTCAAATGAGAACTTAAATATTAGAAACCAATAGAAAAAGTTAATTAAAAAAAATGTAAAGTCTACTATTATATTTTTGATTTGTAACTCATCTCTTTTGGTCAAAAATCCAACTATTATGTCAAAAATTCCAGTTTTTGGATAGAAAATTCATCTTTTAGAATAAAAAGTAATTTTTTGGTTGAAAGTGAATTCTTGTTCCTCAAAAACTCTCCTCTCAATTTTTTGGTACAGAATTCATCTCTTTCGTTTAAAAATGCCATGACTTTGTTCAAAGCTCTTCTTTTTAGTTGAAAATCAATTTATTTTGTTTAAAAGTTATTTTTTTTATATATGAGAACTCAAATGAGAAGCTAAGTATTAGAAACCAATAAAAAATCTTAATTTTTTGAAATTTAAAAGTCTAATATTATATTTTTGGTTTATAACTCATGTCTTTTGTTTAAAAAATAAACTATTTTATCAAAAATTAGAGTTTTTGGATCGAAAATTGGCCCTTTTGGATTTCAAATTTATCTTTTGATAGATAAAGTAATTTTCTGGTTGAAAGGGCATTCTTGTTCATCAAAAACTCTCCTCTCAATTTTTTGTTCAGAATTTATCTCTTTCGGTCAAAAAATGAATCAAACACATTTGGTCGATGCAATAAAATATTAGATTAAACCAAAAAATCTTTTTGTTGGCTCAACGAAATATTCCACCTACCAAAATATTTGGTTGAAACATCCAGAAAGTTTAGTTGGGTCAACCAAATATTTTATTGTCCATATTAGAACCATATTCTATATAATTTTCCTGAGATTATTATTAATATTTTTAAAAATTCAGGGTATCAAATATGTCCAATCAAAACTTTAAAAAACAAACAATTTTAATTTTTAAGTACAAAAATATTTGAATTTGTCCAGAAGGGCGATTTTTCAAACAATTGGATGTTTAACCAAAAAATATAAATTTTCTTCCAAAAAGACAAATATGCAATAAAATAGTTACATTTACAACAAAAAAATGAATTCTGAACGAAAAATTTATTATTTCATATTTAAAATAAAAAAGATTTTAATCTTAAATAAAAAAGAGTGGAAGTCATAAAAAAAGAATGTTCATAAAAATAGTCAAACCGTTAACCAAAAAAGTTTAATTTTCCAACAAACATTTGCATGTTTAATTATAAAGATTGAACTTCTATCAAAATAAATTAAACATTACATATCTTTAAAGCTAATTCAAATTATTCCTAAAATTTACAAAATTGTTTGAAAATTAAAAAATATACCTGAAATTAAAAAAAAATTTGACACTATTAGGAACCTTTTAAATTTGTTTTATAACACGTAAAAATGAATTTTCAAAACTGCAAATCATTCAAAATTTTCCGAAGAATCTTGAGAAAACTTACTTTATTAATTTGATACCTTTTAAAATGCTCAAAAAGCTTCGAAAGTTTATTTTGAAATCTTCCAAATTCTACACTTTTTATAAAATTGTTTGAAATATAATATATCTTTTAAAATAATTTGAATTTTTCCTGACATTTTTTTATTAAGATTGGTATTTTATGTATGAATACATAATATAATTAAAATTTAAAAAAAAAGTTATTGTTTTCAACAATAATTGTTTACTGTCATCAAAATGTTCTTACAAATTCAGAAATGAGTTATTTTCAGTTAATTGCATTTAAAAATCCAAGTTTGTACCTCTAAAAATAGCCAAATAGTGCATTTGTTAATTAAGGTAGTTTAAACAATTATTAGCTTTTATTTGATGACCAAATATGATACTTAAGTTTTATTTCCAAGTAATATATGGTCGATTCCAGAGAAAAAACTTTATTTAGTCCATCAAAAATACCTGATATGGATATTTGTTTATAAAAATTGTTTTTAAAATAACAAATTATGTATTGTCTTCTATTAATTCAACTAAGGAACTCTTTTTGTCCAAAAATTGTTCAAATTTAGTGTGAATCAAAAGAAGAATCGCCGCCAATCTCCATGGATCCATTTTTATTCACTTATATGTTTATAACAAATTCAATAATTTTTTTTAGAATAAGCAATGCTATTGGCCGTCTTTTTTAATAGTTGCTTTCAGTTTATAGGCATTTCTGATTAAATCAAAGCATTTTTTTTAAATCCAGTATACTTTCAGAAGTCAACATTTTTTTATGTTTGTTACTAAATAAACAAAAACAACATTTTTAAACCCACCATGACAGTTCGATGCTATGTTTTCTTAGGTTTCATTTAAAAAACACAATTTTGATATTATTTACAATATTTTTTAATATTTTTAACAATATAAAAAATTATATATTATTTATTCATATGCTGGTGTTTATTTTGTTTTACAGAACGTATTATAATATTGTGATCACGTGACAGTTTACTTTTTGGCGGGACGCAAATGCGCATTGCGTCGAGACGTTCCGTTGGTTCATTAATTTTAATCTAAATTTATGATATATATTTTTCTTAACAATATAGATTATAGTCTAATTTATTTTTCATTTCATAATTAACTTATTTTCACTAAAAATGATTACATTCTTGAATGCGCATAAATATTTAAACCCATTTTTAATTTTTTTTAGTAACTCGTAAGCTTCCATAATATTTAGGTTAAGCAATAAATTTGAATAATTCTTTTTCTTTTGCTTATTTATTTGGATGCCCAGATAAACCAAAGAAAATGTAAAGAGTTAAGACATCACTGACCAAAAAAAATACACAACGAATCACGTTTTTCAATATTGACCCTTTAGAGCAGGTTTTTGGTAAATACAAATTGTTGTTGTGACTCTCTCCTACAGGCTGTCCGAAAATTCATAAAAATTAAAACATTTTAAAATTATAAATGTTACTAAACTTTGATATTTAATAAATAATAAACTTTTGATATTTGAGAGCTTTTAATAAACTTTTTTTAGTAACTGAAAATTCATTTGTGAAAATCAATTTTATTCTAGTTTGTTATATCTTAAACCAGTTTTTTTGAACTATTTTTATTATTAATTTCGTATTTTTTTTTACATTTTTTTATATTTGAAACACTACATGATTTTCAAATGAATAATTCATCCGACAAGTTAAAAAAAACTTGTTTTGAGATCAGTGAAAACCTGGAATTGTTTTAGTCTGTTTATAAAAAAAAAACCCCTATGTAAAAAATATTGTAGTCATTAAATCATGTTGGAAATTAAAAAATTCTATTAAAAACTCATCATTTTTCCTTTTTGATTTAAAATTCAACTGTTTTATAAAAAATGTAACTGTATTCTTGAAAAATCAACAATTTTTATAAAAATTACATTTATTTTGAAAATTCATATTTTGGTCTTGAAAATTCAAGTAATATAATTGAAAATTTAACCATTTTTTAAATATCGTATTTTTTGATTGATTTCAAATGTTTAAAAAAAATATTTTTTGGTTGAAATATCTACTGTGACATTATTCGTTGAAAATTGATCTTTCTTACAGGAAAAATCAATTATTTGAATAAAAGATACTAATTTGTTAAAAAGTTTTTTTTTAGCAAATGTTCACCTTCTTGGCTTGAAATTTCCTTTTTTTTTGTTAGAAATGCAACATTTTGTTTTAAAATTAACTATTTCCTTGAAAATTTATATTTTCGGGTTGAACAGAAAATTCAACGATTTTGATCAAAAATCGTATTTTTGAGTTGAAAATTCAATTATTTTAATAGTAGACTAACCTTTTTTTGAAAAGTCTTATTTTTAAGTTAAAAATTCAATTGAAATTTTATTTCTTTGAACGTTAAACTTTTTTTATTTTTTATTTTTCATTTAGAAGTTTATCTGTTTTAAGAGAAATCAAATCTTTTTGTGATAAAAATACAACTGTTTGTTTAAAAATTAATCTACTATGGTTAAACATTGAACTACTTGGTTTCAGGCTGAAACAATTTGACAAAAATCTTTTTTTTTCCCTTGAAGATTCATAATTTAAAGTAAAAATTAATCTGCTTGGTTGAAAATTAGAATTCTTTGTTTAAAAATAATTTTGTAGTAGGAAATTTTACTATTCTAGCCGGGATTCATCATTTCAGTTGAAAGTTTTTCTCTTTGGTTGAAATTGTAACTATTTTTTTGGGGTTTTAAAATTAATTTTTTAACTCAAAACAACGAAAATAGGGTCATAAATTCTTTTTTAATTAAAATAATATGCTACTATAATATGCTAAAAAGATTTTCAATCAAAAGACTATATTTTAACTAAATATTAAAATTTTAAATCTAGGAAGATGAATTTTTATCAAAACAGTTGAATTTTCAAACAACTCAAGCTAAGAAGTATTTAATTTTTTAGAAAACATTTTACTTTTAAACCGTATGAAATAAATTTTCGAAGAAAAAGTTAATTTTAAATTAAAATAAATTTATTTTTAATGAAATAGTTGAATTTTCGACCAAGAGCATTAATTTTTTACCAAAAAAGGCGAATTTTCGACAAAATGTACGTGAATTTTCAATCCCATAAGATACATTTTTTCAATATAAAAATTCTTCTTTTAGGAAAAAGTGAAAATTTCAAACAAATAGTATAATTTTAAACTTATTAGTTTCATTTTTACCAAAATAGTTGAGCTTGCATACAAAAATCCGTCATCGAAAAAATATTAAAATTTTAGATAAAACAGATGAATTCATTAAAAAAGATGAATATTCTAAAAAATAGTTGAATCCTCAATCAAAGTAGATTTATTATCTACAAAGAACAAAAGATACATTTCCAATCAAAAATTAAAATAGTTAAGTTTTTTGTTTAAGAAATTTAATTTCCGACAAAAAATGTCACGATTTTTCAAGAAAATATTACAATTTTCATCCAGGGATAAGTCAAAGAAAATGTGAAGACTTAAGACAGCACTGACTAATACATATATAATGAAGCTGAGGTTTCTACAAAACAATTAAATTTTCAAACCCAAAATATGACCTTTGAAAAAAAAGTTAATTTTGAACCAATTTGTTTAATTTTCTATCAAATTGTTCAATTTTCAAGTAAAAAAGACAAATTTTCTAAAAAAAAAACAGTTGAATTTCGAACAAAAAAGTTCATTTACTACTACATTTTTGAATGTTCTACTAAAATAATTAATCTTTACCACAAAAGTTGATTCACATCCAAATAATTGACTATTTAACTACAATGATGAATCTTCATGAAAAAGTAGTTAAATCCTCAACTAAAATAGATTTATTTTCTACAAAGAGCAAAATATAAATTTTCAACCAAAAATGAAACAGTTAAATTTTCAGAAAAAACCTTTTTTTCGTCCAAAAATGTCACGATTTTTCAAGAAAATAGTTAAATTTTCAACCAGAGATAAGCCGAAGAAAACTTAATGACTTAAGACAGCACTGACTAATGTTCATAAAAAAATAGTTGAATCCTCAACCAAAGTAGATTTTCTTTCTACAAAAAGCAAAATATAAATTTTCAACCAAAAATGAAATAGTTCAATTTTCATTAAAAAAATTATTTTTCGTCCAAAAATGTCACGATTTTTCAACAAAATAGTTAAAATTTCAACCAGAGATAAGCCAATGAAAATGTAAAGACTTGAGACAGCAATGACTAATATATATATATATAACGAAGTTAAGGTTTCTACAAAACAATTAAATTTTCAAACCCAAAATATGACCTTTAAACAAAAAAGTTAATTTTGAACCAATTTGTTTAATTTTCAACTACAAAAGACAATTTTTCTACAAAAAAGTAAAATTTTGAACAAAAAAGTTCATTTAGAACGAAATTTTGTAATATTCTAATAAAATAATGAATCTTTACCACAAAAGTTAATTTACAACCAAATATTTAAATTTTTTAACTACAGTGATGAACATGATCCATGAAAGATAGGAATTTTGTATGAAACAGTTGAAATCGTTAAGAAAGGCGAATTTTCCAAAAAATAGTTGAATCCTCAAACAAAGTAGATTTATTTTCCCCAAAGAACAAAAGACACATTTTCAACCAAAAATGAAATAGTTAAATTTTCAACCAGAGATAAGCCAAAGAAAATGTCAAGATTTAAGACAGCACTGCCTAATGTTCATAAAAAAAGTTAAATCCTCAACCAAAGAAGATTTATTTTTTACAAAGAGCAAATATAAATTTTTAACCAAAAGTGAAATAGTTAAATTTTCAGACAAATTTTTTTTTTCCAAAAAGGTCACGATTTTTCAAAAAAATAGTTAAATTTTTTAACCAGAGCTAAGCTAAAGAAATTGTAAAGACTTAAGACAGCACTGACTAATGCATATATAACGAAGCTGAGGTTTTTACAAAACAATTAAATTTTTGAACAAATTAGATAAATTTTTTATTAAATTGTTGAACATTTAAGTAAAAAAGGCGATTTTTCTACAAAACAGTAGAATTGTTAACAAAAAAGTTCATTTAGAACTAAATTTTTGAATGTCATAAAAAATAGTTGAATCCTCAGCCAAAATAGATTTATTTTCTACAAAGAGCAAAATATAAATTGTCAACCTAAATGAAATAGTTAAATTTCAGGAAAAAAAATATTTTTCTTCCAAAAATATCACGATTTTTCAAAAAAAATAGTTAAATTTTTAACCAGAGATAAGCCAATGAAAATGTAAAGACTTAAGACAGCACTGACTAATACATATATAAATAAGTTAAGGTTTCTACAAAAAACTTAAATTTTTTAATACAAAATATGACCTTTAAACAAAAAAGTTAATTTTAAACCAATTTGTTTAATTTTATATCAAATTGTTGAATCATTAAGTAAAAAAAGCGATTTTTCTACAAAACAGTAGAATTTTGAATAAAAAAGTTCATTCAGAACCCAATTTTTGAATTTTCCAATAAAATAATGAATCTTTACCACAAGAGTTAATTTACAACCAAATGTTTAAATGTTTAAATACAATTATAAATCGCCATAAAAAAATATTTGAATCCTCAACCAAAGTAGATTTATTTTGTACAAAGAGCAAAATATAAACTTTCAACCAAAAATTAAATAGTTACATTTTTAGAAAAAAAAATTATTTTTCGTCCAAAATGTCATGAATTTTAAAGTAAATAGTTAAATTTGGAAACAAAGATAAGCCGAAGAAAATTTAAGTACTTAGACAGCACTGACTAATGTTCATAAAAAAAATAAAATCTTCAACCAAACTAAATTTATTTTCTACAAAGAACAAAAGATACATTTTCAACCAAAAATGAAATAGTTGAATTTACAGTTTAAAATAAAATACAATTTTCGTCCAAAAATGTCACGATTTTTCAAGAAAATTGTTGTCCGAGCGTCTAACCAACTGAGCCACCGAGGCTCTTAATTTAAATGTTTTGTAGAAACCTTATTTTCGTTATATACTTATATATGTATTAGTCAGTGCTGTCTTAAGTATTTACATTTCATTTGGCTAAACTCTGGTTGAAAATTTAAATATTTTCTTAAAGGTTGAAAATGTATCTTTTGTTCTTTGGGGAAAATAAATCTACTTTGTTTGAGGATTCAACTATTTTTTAGAAAATTCGCCGTTCTTAACGAATTTAACTGTTTGATCTAAAATTCAAATCTTTTATGTATCACGTTCATCACTATAGTTAAACATTTAAATATTAGTCAGTGCTGCCTTAAGTATTTACATTTTCATTGCCTTATTTCTGATTGAAAATTGAACTATTTTCTTGAAAAATCGTAATATTTTTGCTCGAAACATAATTTTTTTTTACTGAAAATTGAACTATTTCATTTTTCGTGGAAAATTTATATTTTGCTCTTTGTAGAAAATTTAATAGTTCAATTTTCAGTAATAAAAATTCTTTTTCGACCAAAAATGTCACGATTTTTTAAGAAAATTGTTAAATTTTCAAGCAGAGATAAGCCAAAGAAAATGTAAAGACTTAAGACAGCACTGACAGCACTGCCATATACAACGAAGCACGTTTTTAAATATTGACCCTTTAGAGTTTAGAGCAGGTTTCTGGTCCATGCAAATTCGTCTTGTAGTTCCCGACTTCATCCCACCTTGGCCCAGCCTTCTTCGAGTTTATTCTTATGAATCTCCATGCGGTCGTGTATGGGGTGGAGGATATCCAACAGCGCGCCGTGGGGATTATAAGATTAGGAGATTTTGACACTCCGGCTAACTGAAGTCGACGGGTACTCCTTAAAAATAACTTGCGTCCATCGCTCGAAAAGAAAAACTTGGACGTTTTTCCATTCTTATAATCACTCGGAATCCGGGATTAAAATAAATAATTTAAAAGTCAAGCTTCGTCACAGGACTTTTTTCCACAAAAGGTTTACCCGAGCGTTCATGATTTCTATCAGTTTTAGATTCGACTTTTATTAAAGGATTGATAATTTAAATAGTCTGGCATTAAACGGAGGTTGACGGATGATCTGGCAGTTCTCAAAGCAGAAGAGAATTTTCAATTCAATTTGATGAACTATTTTATTTGAATGGGTATAAAATCTATAGTGGAGCCGTTGTAAAACGAATTCAAACCCGTTGATTTCAAAAATTATTATTAATTTTTTTCTGATGCTCGCCGCGAATCGAACACTTGTAACTTCCAGTGTTTCGTTTAGCGAGGGAATTTTGAGCAGGCAAATACTTTTCGCGACAAAGATTCGGAGAAAGGTATAAAGAAGTTTTTTGAAAAGTTTCAGATCAAAATATTTAATAGTTTAGGAGTAGTTATGATTTTAGTGAACGTCAGCGCTG
>JAAAKG020091930.1:0-16284 GCA_010014905.2 Druon quercuslanigerum | reverse complement strand
GAAAAATAAAAAAGCTACAACTTTTTTTATGAGGAGAAAAAGATGCGAAATGAAATTTTCACTCAGAATATATATTTAAAAAATTAAAATTCAAGACTTCATTTTCAGGAGGTCAGGGGCCTCCCCACTCCAGCAAAATAATTCTATATGTCCTTTTTGCATCCGACGCCTCAATTTCATAGGCTTGATGATTTCCAAGAGTTTTATATTCCTGAATAAAAATCGTTTCGTATTTTGAAAGAGGCATTAAGATCCGGAGATTTTGTTGGTATCCTTAGAGACTCGGAGGGCATCCTTAAAGTTGAAATTTGCTGCAGTAGGGGCAATATCAGCTGCAGTAAACTCAGAATTAGGTTTACGGTCGAGTGGAAATTTAATGGGAATTCGTGCAATGGAGCTGACATGAGCTGAAGAGGAGGAATCTTAATCGTTACAAATCATTCGAAGAAACGTCTATCAGCTGTGCTCCTCTTTCTGGAAATTCTTATTGGAATTCGATACGCTGCACTTTAGGATGAGGATATGTAGGTATCCGCGAGACGAGTCCGCGTAAGCACGTGGAACCGAGCCAGAAGCCGGAAACGTTAAAATCGAAGTACCTTCCTTCCTCCTTGGAAAATGCAATTTATCGTTACTGCCCGTACCTCTTCGACTCTAAAATTTCCACTCTCGTTAGAAAAAAGAAGATTAGCTCAAGACCTTCCTGAATTTACGCCTCATTTTTACTTTATTACACTTTTTACACCAACTTCTAGAATTATTGCTCCGTAATACCATAGGCTCGAGGGAAAAGTAGTCCTATGTCGGCACAGTAAGACATTGTATTTAAAACAGGTGCCACAATTCTTTATCTGCAATTCTAGGAAGCGCAATGTTAAGAATTCGAGTTTTTCTATTTCTCAGTATTGTCGTCCTATGTCGGCACCCCCGATCTTGGACCAAAGAAACTAAAAAACAGAAGAGAGGAGTGCGATGCAATTAAAACACAACAAAATTAAATATAACAAATAACAAAAGCAACCAGAAAAATGTGCCGACTCAGGACCACCGCGCCGCTTTACCGGGAAACCGGAAAATATCCCTTCAGCTTTGATTTTAACCGTTGTTTTAACAACTAGTTTGATTGTGATCTTTTTCAATTATGATATCAATTAGTTTAGAATGCATAATTCGAAAAAGCGTACATTTAAATTTATAGAGTCTTAAAATGAAGTTTCAAGAGTTAAACAATTAGAAATTAGAGGAGTTTAAGATAACGTTAAAAATTAAACTGTTCCGATTGAAAAGACTTATTAGTTAAACAAATGTAAACGCCCTGTTATAATATTAATTATTTAATAATACATTAATTATTATAATTAAAGGCTTTTATTAAATTTCAAATATAATTTGTTTATAAAATATTTGTATATAAATATCTGGCTGTTCATTGAAAAGCAGTAATTATAAATTAAATATTCAAAACTAAGCAAAACAATAAATTTTGAACGTTACAGTTTTAATTGTTCTATTGAACAAAATTTAATTTTTAAGTCAATTTGTTTAATTTTGATTTATAAATAACCTTATTGAACACCTATTATTCTTAAAAAAATTCGAGTATCTTGAAGTGTCCACGGCTTAATTTAAAACAAAATACAGATTTTGGCTGATTTCGAATAATAAAAAAAAATCGTAGGAAAATTGAAAATTATTTTTTAATTTAATAAATGAATTTCAAGGCAACATTCAAAAAGATTAATAAAGATTTACAAAATTTTCAAAAATTAATAATAAGCATTTTAAGAAAATTTCTTTAATTTGGCAGAATTAAAAAAATAATAATTTAAAAAGTGCAAAACAGCATGTAGATTTTTCAAGATTTAAAAATAAAATATTGAAACATTTTCAGGATTTAAAACTATTTAAAATTTAAACAAATTAACTTTTAATTTGAACAGGGAATTTTCAATTTTTTATTAATTTATAGTTGGAACTAAAAAATTTGTTTAGAATAATAATAAATCTGGCTTGGAAACGGGAATTTTCAAATTAAAAAAATCACGAGTTAGTACTGGAAATTTTTGAAAAGGAAGAAAATTCTGAATTGGAACAGGGAATTTTAAAATTTAAATAAATTCCGAGCTGGAGCAGCAAATTTAAAAAAAAAATGAATTCTAATTCTAATTTGGAAAGGATATCGTTGAAGAAATTTAAATTATAATTTGGAACAGGGAATTTTTAAGAAAAATTCAAATTCTTAGTAGAAACGGAGGATTTTTTAAAAGTTTTAAAATTCCGGATTTAAGCAAGGAATTTTCCATTTTTAAATAATTTTAAACTGAAATTGGAATTTATATAGAAGTTTAGCAATTTTCAATGGAAAATTGAATTTTTTAAATAAAATTGTTATTCTGTGTTGAAACGAGGTATTTAAAAAAAGTTTTAATTATGAATTGTAACAGGGAATTCTCTAAAAAAATCTTATTCTGCCAATGGGTTGACTTTGAGAATTTTCCAAAAGAATTAAAATTGTTGATTTGAACAGAAAACTTTTTGAAAAGTTAAAAATGATTGTGGAAGATTTTAAGAATTTTTTTTTTTTAATTTGACACCAATAAAAAAATTAATTTGACACCATTAAGAAAAATTAATTGGACACCATTAAAAAATTAATTTGACAGAATGTAAAATATCCTGCAAGTGTTTCAAGATTTTAAAATTGTTGACTGTAATTGATCCAGAATAATAATAATTCTGAATAGGAACAGGCCATTTTTCCAAAGAATTCTAATTCTGAGTTGAAGCAGGGGATTTTCAAATTTTAACCAATTCTAAGTTAAAACTTGCATTTTAACAAAATAATTATAATTTGTTTTGGAACAGGGAAGTAAAAAATTTAAATAAATTCCGAGATAATTAGGACAGGGAATTTTACAACGAATTATAATTCTTACAGTTAGTTGAAGTGGAGAATTTTCGAAAAGAATAAAAATTCGGTATAAAAACAGGAAATTTTTATAAAAGAATTAAAATTTCCGATTTAAACAGGGAATTTTTAATTTTTAACAAATTTTTTGTTTTATTTGGAGCAATGTGGAGTGATTTTGTGGTCACAATGCAGCGCAAAGTTAAGAAGTCGATTTTTCATATTTTGCAACATGGTGGTCCTATGATGGCACCCCTGACCTTGAGCCCACAATGTGCTTCGAAGCGCAAGGGGATCACAGTTTTGTTTCTTGTGTTCCATGACTACTGGAAAATAGAGTCAGAAAAAGGCAATGAGAAAAAGCAGAAAATAAGAGGACCCCTACCAGAGACAAGCAAGATACATTCAAAACACAACTAAACTAAAAAAACTTCAAGAAACGAGTAGCATGCAATTAAAACATAGGAAAATAAAATAAAACACAAATAAAAACAAACGCGACATAAAAAAAAGGTGCCGACTAAGGACAACATCTCTGATGCCGACTTAGGACAACTACAAATGTTGACACACTTCATGCTATTACAAATAAGAATGAAAAATCGACTTTATCAGGCGAAAGAATACAAAGCAGAGAAACGAAGGTACTTAATCGATTGAGCTTTTTAAAATCTTGACACAGCTGTAGCTGCTAAAGGGACAATTGTCACCCTAAATTACGTTCATTTCTACCAACCTTTCATACCACAAAATGGTTAAGCCGAAGCGCTCGCCATTTCTGAGAAACGCGAGGCTGTTCGCTTAAACCACAGTGCCGACTTAGGACGAATTTTCTCTAAACTACAGAAACATCCGTCCCTAGTCTCTTAATTGAATCGAGTAAATTACTCCTTTAGCTAAAAACATCGAAGGAAGTTTTTGGTCCGTTTTTTGGTCATTTATACAGAAAAAGGAAGAAAGCTCCCGCAATCTTGGCAGTCGTCCCGACTCGTTCGTCAATGCGACTCTTTACTTCCGGTCCGGCGATTTGAAATACCTATAGGCTTATCCTAAAAGGCGGTGGCGCGTGTGTCGGGTGAAATTTTGATTTACTCAAAGGGCCTTTATTCAAGGATCTATGTAATCCACCAGCTGATCTCAGAGACCCGTGCAGTCGACCATCACCAACGATATCTTTCGACGTTTTTTTTTCCTGTATTACGTTCCCTCGTTTGTAGACTCAGGTCCATTCAGAAGAGCAGCCCTCGGCTTTCTGTATTATCAAGGCTGTGTAGCATTTTGTTGGTATTTACTAAATTAAGGGGAGTTTTCACAAAGGAAGTCTCTGGCTGAATTGCGACCTAAGGAATAATAGTCCCCTGCTAATGATACTAAAAGGACATTGCAACGAATACTTGGACTCTAAAATGAACAGAAAACCTTTACGAAAAGAGGTTTTCAGAACAAAAAGATTTTTTAATTTAAACGAAGGATCTTTAAATGAAATAAATTTGTGCATTGCTAAATATTTATAAGGACCAAAATATTGGGGGGGGGGGGGGAGAAATTGGGAAATAATAAATTAAGGAATTTTGAAAATTAAGTTTTTTGGCCTTGCACTTCGATTTATTTGCCTTTTTTTTTGCAGCTGCTTTTTTCTAACAAATATATTTTTGGATACAAATTATTATTTGCCTGAAAATTTAAACAATTTTGTTGAAAATTCATCTTTTTCTTTTTAAAAAGCATATTTTTGGGTTGAATCCAACTCTTTTTTTTATTTAAGGTTAAATTTTTTCTAGTCGCAATATCTACAATTAAACTATATGTTGCAAATTAAAAATTTTTTGGTCGGAAAGTGAACTACTTTGTAAAAGGTTAAACCAACCTATTAAAAAATGATTTTTTGTTGTTGAAAATTTACTATCTTAGTTGTAAATTTAACGCCTTGTTTGAAAATTTATAACTGGTTGAAAATTCATTTTATTTTTTATTAAAAATTCATTTTTTTAACTGAAAATTTAAAGGTTAATAATTTTATTTAAAAATGCATTTTTTTGACTCAGAATAAGTTTTTTGGCCTTTTTTTGCAGTTGCTTTTTTCTAACAAATATATTTTTTGATACTAATTATTATTATTTGCCTGAAAATGATACAATTGGTTGAAGATTCATCTATTTCTTTTTAAAAAGCATATTTTTTGGTTGAATCCAACTCTTTTTTTATTTAAGGTTAAATTTTTTCTAGTCGCAATATCTACAATTAAACTATTTGTTGCAAATTAAAAATTTTTTGGTCAGAAAGTGAACTACTTTGTAAAAGGTTAAACCAACTTATTAAAAAATGATTTTTTGTTGTTGAAAATTTACTATCTTAGTTGTAAATTTATCGCCTTGTTTGAAAATTTATAACTGGTTGAAAATTCATTTTATTTTTTATTAAAAATTCATTTTTTTAACTGAAAATTTAAAGGTTAATAATTTTATTTAAAAAAGGAATTTTTTTGACTCAGAATAAGTTTTTTGGCCTTTTTTTGCAGTTGCTTTTTTCTAACAAATATATTTTTTGATATAAATTATTATTATTTGCCTGAAAATGATACAATTGGTTGAAAATTCATCTTTTTCTTTTTAAAAAGCATATTTTTTGGTTGAATCCAACTCTTTTTTTTATTTAAGGTTAAATTTTTTCTAGTCGCAATATCTACAATTAAATTATTTGTTGTAAATTAAAAAATTTTTGGTAGGAAATTGAACTACTTGAAAGAAGGTTGAAACACCTTATTAAAAAATGATTTTTCTTTGAAAATTTATTATCTTAGTTGAAAATTTATCGCCATTGTTTGAAAATTTATAACTGGTTGAAAATTCATTATATTTTTTTATTAACAATTCATTTTTTTAACTGAAAATTTAAAGGTTAATCATTTTATTTAAAAATGCATTGCTTTGGCTCAGAATTAATTTTTTCATGTGCTAAAAATTTATTTTTCTAACTGTAAATTTAACTTTCCCAGCTGAAGTTGAAATATTTGGTTAAAAATCGATATTTTTAAATTGAAAAATGCCTTTTTTTAATTAAAAATTCAACTACTTCGGTAAAAGTTAAACTACCTTATTAAAAAATTTATTTATCTGGTGGATAGTTTATCTATTTGAATTAAAATTTATCTTTTTGAAAAATTGGTTTCTTTTTTATTTAAAATTAGGTTTTTCTACTAAAAATATACCTCACCCGTTTTTTTGTTGAAAATTTTTTATTTTTTGATAAAAATTCGTCTCTCTTGGCACGATCTTGATTTTGAAACTTCCACTTTTTTGGTTAAAGATGCAACCATTTCTATCAAAATGACTTTTTTTGAAAATTCATATTTTCGGCTTAATAATAAAAGTTATTTTTACAGGAAAATCGTCTTTTGGCAGGAAATTTTCACAATTTTAATGAGATTCTTTTTTTTTCATTATTGAGAAATTTTTATTCGTCAAAAATGTTTTTTTTTGCGTGGAAAATTTATAATTTTAGCTAACTTCATCTTTTTGTTTGAAATTTTGACTACTTTGTTTTTTGAAATTTATTCTTTTTTAACTAAAAAGAAAAGATAATTGAAAATTTATGTCTTTATTTGAAAATTCGACTATTTGTTTGAAAATTTAATAATTTTGTTAGAAATTCAACTTTTTTGTTGAACAATTAACTATTTTTGTGGCAATCAGTTTTTTTTTCTTGATCAAAATATGCATTCTAAAATTTCACTTTTTATTTTAAAGTGCAGAGGGTTGTGGTTGAAATTGCATTTTTTGTTTTATTTTAAAAATTCGACAGTTTGGATGAAAATTCATCTATTCTATTTGAAATCTGTTTTTTAGGTTAAAATCTCAAATATTATTTTTTTTTGTGCTTCGTTGGTTGAAAGTGCAACTTTGTTTTAATTTTTTTTTTAAATTCGACCACTTTGATGAAAATTTAAACAGTTTTGTTGAAAATCTAACTATTGTATTGAAAAATCAACTGTTTTTGGTTGCAGTTGAAATTTTTTTTTTACGTTTTGACCATTCGGTCCAAATTCCATCTTGATACGTTGAAAATTCAACGTTTTCTTTTAAATTTCAATTCAATTGTTGGAAATTCGACATTTTTATTAAAAATTTATCTTTTATGGCAGATCAGTCTTCTTTTTTTATAATGAATTATATCTGTATTAATAAATTTAAACATTAAGATTTTAGACAATCAGTTAAAAATCAGAGAATTCTGTAAATGCTTAATGTTTTCATAAGTAAATTGTAAAGAATAATTTGCAGGAAAGCGTTGCAAATTTTAAATAATTTCGCGTCAAATGAGCCTTCTTCGAAATATTTTTAACGAATAGAAACTTCCGACAAAATCTTGTAAAAATAATGGTCAAAATTATAATTTTAGCACGGACTCAAACCCCCGAGTGGTCTAGATGTCGGTAAAAGTCGGTAACTTCGAATCAATCATAAAAATTTCAATTTCAGACCTGGCCCATAGGATAACTTGATTCCTGGGTTCTGAATTGAAATCGATGCTCGTTTTCCGTGGGTTTACTTTGTATTTCGTTTTTTACTTTTCTGCTCTAAATTGGTTTCCTGACTCGGTCGGTGTTCTTTGGCGCGGTGTGAGCCACATGCGGCTCTATCTTGAAAGTTCCTCGAACCGTTCCATTAGTATGGTAAGAAAGTTTCGGCTTGAATTCCAACTCGGATTTGTTTCTCACCCTTGGTATTTACTTTTCAATGGAACTGTTAGTCAAGATAAATGAATAAATTAATAAAGCGTAATTATAAAAACTGTTGAAAAATATAAATAATATTTTTGAAATCCTCGTAATTTAAATACCTTGGCTTCCTTTCATTATATTTTATTAAATTTCTAAGGTTTGAGCGTCAACTTTGAGCGCGGACGTTGGAGAAAGAGTTTCAGTAGTAATAGTCAGCCTTAGGCGCGCCACTGCCCAATGCTCTTCTTAGAAGTGGTCCAGTCGATTCTTGATCAAGCGCGAGCTAATTTTTTTCCCTTTCGCAAAAGAATAAAAGCTTAGTTTTATTTTGTTTTAAAAAAAATTTTAACAGTGATCCTGGGAACCTAATAGGTCCCAATATAAATAAAACTATTAATTAAGGTTAATTACTTTCGAATAAAAATGCGTATCTATTTTTTCACCAAAAGGAATAAGTTGAAGAGGTGCGAGATAAAAAAAATGGTTTTTTTTTGGTTACATCCTCGCGCTCCGCTTCTCACATTGGCGCTGCGCATTCCCTTTGACTGCCTGCTCCTATTGAAAATCCGTGATAAATGGCTATTGGAATAAAGTTATGTGTTTAATGTTTCGAAATACTTGAAAACAGGATAAACTCGATTTACTTTCACGCCACTACAATTTAAACCTTCCCGACGATCTGATAATATTCCCCCTGGTGTTACAAATCTCTTTGGAAGCGTCGATATCTTCGACTTTGAAAAGGTCGATGGTCTTTTTTGATCTTATCCTATCATGATCTTTGCAGTCGCTGAGCTCATTTCAAACTGGGAACATTTATTTTTACATTCGAAATATTCAATTTATTGCGAATTTTAATAGATAGGCTGGCGAATTCTATATCAAGATTCCTACCTTACCCGTCTCAAGGTCATTCTGCAGCTCAAGTGGTTCATGTCCGTGCTAAGTTTCTTTAATGCTCTCGAAAGCTATTCAATTATAACTTTGACTGAGGGACGTGCAATTTCCACGAGAATTTGAAATTTTGTCATTAGGACATTGGATTTGCTAATAAAATTACAATTTTGACTTTGGAACAGGCAATTTCCACAAAGAATTAGAAGTTTGAAATTAGGGAATTCCGTAAAGAATTATGATTTTGATTGACTGATAGGGCATTTCCTAAAGAATTCGAATTTTGTCATTAGGACATGTGATTTTCTAAAAGAATTATAGTTTTAAACTTTTGACAGGGTATTTTGTAAAGAATTATATTTTTCTCGGAACATGCTATTTTCACAAAGTATTCGAATTTTTATAGTAGGACATGGGATTCTCTGAAAAAAATATAATTTTGACTTTCGAACAGGCAGTTACCACCAAAAATTAGAATTTTAATATCAGGACGTGGCATTTTCTGAAACAAATATTATTTGGACTTTGAGGCTCGCAATTTGCACAAATAATTAAAATTTTGTCATTAGGACATGGGATTTTCTAAAAGAATTATATTTTTAAACTTGGGACAGGGAATTTCGTAAAGAATTATAATTTTTTTCGGAACCTGCTATTTCCACAAAGTATTAGAATTTGTATAGTAGGACATAGGATTCTCTGAAAAAATTATAATTTTGACATTGGGACAGGCAATTGCCACCAAAAATTAGAATTTTAATTTTAAGACATGGCATTTTCTGAAATAATTATTATTTTGACTTTGAGGCAGGCAGTTTGCGCAAATAATTAAGATTTTGTCATTAGGACATTAGATTTTCTAAAAGATTTATATTTTTTAATTTCGCACAGGAATTTCGTAACGAATTTTAATTTTGATATTAGGACATGGTAGTTTCTGAAAGAATTATATTTTTGACTGAAGGAGATGCAATTTTGACTTTGGAACAGGCAGTTTCCACAAAGAATTATCATTTTATAATTAAAACATGGGATTTTCTGAATGTATTAGTTTTGACGTTAGGACATGAGTTTTTCCAAAAGAATGATATTTTTGACTTTTTAACAGGGAATTTCATGCAGGAATTTCTTAAGGAATTTTAATTTTAATATTAGGACATGGGATTTTCCAAAGAAATTATAATGTTGACTTTGGGGTAGGCAATTTCCACAAATAATTAGAATTTTGTCATTAGGACATGGATTTGCTAAAAGGATTATATTTATCAATTTCGACAAGTTATTATAATTTTGACATAAGAGCATAGGATTTTCTAAAAAAATTAGAATTTTCAGTTTTGAACACGGTATTATAGTTTTGACGTTAGGACATGGGATTTTCCAAAAGAATGATATTTTTGGCTTTTTAAGAGGGAATTTCGTATGTCAATTTCCATAAAGAATTGGAATGTTGCATTAGAACATGGGATTTTCTAAAAGAATTAGAATTTTGATTTTTGAACAGGGAATTTGGTAAAAGAGGATAATTTTCACTTTGTAACAGGCAATTTCCACAAAAAATTAGAATTTTGAAATTAGGACATGGGATTTTCTCAAAGAATAATAATTTTGACGTTAGGACATGGGATTTTCTAACAGAATAATATTTCTAAACTTTGGACAGGGAATTTCGTAAAGAATTATACATTTTTTCGGAATAGGCTATTTCCACAAAGTATTGGAGTCTTTATAGTAGGACATGGGGTTCTCAGAAAAAATTATAATTTTGACTTTGGGACAGGCAATTGCCACCAAAAATTAGAATTTTAATATTAGGACATGGCATTTTTAAAAAAAATTATTATCTTGACTTCGAGGCAGGTATTTTGCATTAAGACATGGGATTTTCTAAAAGAATTATAAAATTGATTTTTGAACAGGGAATTTTGTAAAGGATGATAATTTTGACTTTGGAACAGAAAACTTCCACAAATAATTAGAATTTTGAAATTAGAACATGGGATTTTCTCAATGAATAATAATTTTGAAGTTAGGACATGGGATTTTCTAATAGAATAATATTTTTAAACTTTGGACAGGGAATTCGCAAAGAATTATAATTTTTCTCGAAACAGACAATTTCCACAAAGTATTAGAATGTTTATAGTAGGACATGAGATTCTCTGAAAAAATTATAATTTTGACTTAGGGACAGGGAATTTCCACCAAAGATTAGATTTTAAATATTTGTACATGGGATTTTCTGAAAAATTTGTTATTCTGACAAAGTAATAGAATTTCGTATTAGAACATGGGATTTTCTAAACGAATTAGAATTCTTATCTTTGAACATGGAATTTTGTAAAGGATGATAATTTTGACTTTGGAATTGGCAATTTCCAGAAACAATTAGAATTTTGTAATTAGGACATGGGGTTTTCTGAACGAATTATAATTTTGACGTTAGGACATGATATTTTCCAAAAGAATTACATTTTTTACTTTTGAATCAAGAATTTTGTGAAGAATTATTATTTTGACTGCGGGACTGGCAATTTACGGAAAAAATTATAATTTTCACATTAGGACATGGGATTTATAAAAAAATTTAATTTTGACCTTTAAACAGGGAATTTCGCTAAAAATTATAATTTTAGCTTGCAATAGAAAATTTCTCTGGATCTGAAGTACAAATTAAAAATGTCAATTATTTTTCAAAATTCCCTGTTTAAATCAGAAATCCTTTGAATCTTTTAAAATGTTTAGAAATATTTTGTTTTAAATAAATTTAAAACCATATTTTATTATTTTAATTTTACATTTTATTATTGTTTAAGTAATTAGTTAAACATTTTTATTTTTAAATTTAAATCTAAAATTCGTCAGAATTTACTTTCAAAGGTAAAGGGAAAAACCGGTTTAAAAAGCAACTGCGCCGAAAACGATGCCGTATTCGTGATTGAAATTTTTTATAATGAATTTTACACAAATGGATTTTTCAACTTTAAAAACACTGATCAAAGAGAAAATATGTGGCAAAAATATTAGCAAACATAGAAAATGTATGCTTTGAATTTAAATTCATTGATATCAAAGAGAAAACTGGATCATGAAAAGTTATCAAACATTTTTTGGAAAATTCAAACATTTTACGGTACCGTAAAAAATTGAACACATTTTATGGAGTTTAAATAATTTATTGACAAATATTCTAAGATTTTGGAGACTTGAAGCGATTTTAAAATATTGTAAGGTACTTTCAAAAATTGCAGAGAATAAAAAAGATTTGAGGATATTTAAAAAAATCCAAAGAATTTTTAAGGATTTTAATAATTTTCAGAAATTTAAGTAATATAATGGTATTGTAAGGAATTTTATCATAAATTCATCAGAAATTAATTTACAAGATAGAGGGAAATAACGAATATTTTCCTAATTGAAAAACACATACCCATGAGAAAATATGTAGCAAAAAATATTAGTAACCGTGGAAAATGTTTGCTTTTAATTTAATTTCTTTGATATCAAAGAAAAGAGCCTAGACGTGGCAAACTTGTTTTTAAAAATATTTTTAAAAATTCATCCATTTCACGGTATCACGAATTCAAAGAACTTATTTAGAAAAATGGAGCGAAATTATTCATTCGAATTTAATTTAAAAGAAGAAAGAGAAAAATGCCTTAAAAAGCCATCACACGGAAAACGAGAATCAATTTAAATTCAGACTCATATTCAATTCGGAAATTTTTAAAATGGAATTTATACAAATGTATTTTCCATGTTGAAAAATGCAGACAAAAGAGAAAATATCTAGCAAAAAATATTAGTAACCGTGGAGAATATTTGCCTTTTAATTAAAATTCTTTGATATCATAGAGGAGAGACTGGACCTGGCAAATTTATTATGAAAAGATTTCGAAAAATTCCATCATTTCGTGAAATATTAAAAACGACCATTATCGGTAAATTTTCCTCGCTTGGCATCATCTCTCGAAATTGAAAAAAAGTTTTTCCCCTCCAAGGCCTTTCATCGCGCACGCCACCCTGTCTGATAATTGGAAGCGTTCAATTAGCGTACCTTAATTGCGAGTGAACCACAACGTAGCCGCGGATCCTCAAAACTACAATTAACCCGAATCGTATTTCTAATTAACGAAGCACGATACCGGAACGAATATTTTTCATCCGAATTTCGAGAAAAAGACGTCGACTGAACAAGGATTGAAGTTTTCAAGATCTAGTTAAGGAAAAATAATTTTTAATAGAATAAAAATTCCGAATCAATATTTTAGTTTTGAGATTTTTATTTAAAAACAAAAACAGTTAATTGGCACCACTTTATTTTATTTTGTTTAATTTCTAGAGTTGGAGCGGCGACTTTGAGCGCGGACGTTGGAGAAATTGTTTCAGTAGTAATAGTCAACTTTAGGCGCGCCATTGTACAATACTGCAACAGTTTAATTTTTAACCCGAAAATATGACATTTTAACCTAACAGTTAAATTTTCCATCAAAGAGATGAATTTTTAATAAGATGTGTATATTTACTACCGAAGAGATCAATCTTAATCCTCAACCAAAAAAGTGAATTTCTGACAAGATTGTAATTTTAAGTCAAACAGTTGCAATTTTAATGAAAAAGATGAAATTTCGACCATAAGAGATGAATTTTCAAACCTTGAAGATCAATTTTCGTGAAAATAGTTTAATTATGTTACAATGAAACTTCAATAAAAAGATAATTTTCAGCTAAACAATTTAATTTTAAACAAAAAATATCAATTTTTAACGAAAAATTTCATAAATAATTGATATTTCAGCCAAATGAGATTTGAATTAAAAAAAAAACACAATTAATTGGCATCTCTTTATTTTTTTTGATTCAATTTCTAGAGTTGGGGCGCCGACTTTGAGCGCGGACGTTGGAGAAAGTTTTTCAGTAGTAATAGTCAGCTTTAGGTGCGCCATTGTAGAATACTGCAACAGTTTAATTTTTAACCCGAAAATATGACATTTTAAACCCAATGATTACATTTTTAATCAAATGGATGAATTTTTAATAAAATGTGTATATTTACTGTCAAAGAGATCAATTTTAAAACAGAATCAATCATCAACCAAAAAAGTGAATGTCTGACAAGATTTCAATTTTAAGTTAAACAGTTGCAATTTTAATAAAAAAAGATGGAATTTTGAGAAGAGGAGATAAATTTTTAAACTAACAAGACCAATTTTCAACGAAATAGTTGAATTTAATACAAAAAAAAAGATTTTTCATTCAAGAAAGAAAAAGAATTTCAACTGAATTATTATTTAAGTTGAAAAATATTTTTTTTTATATAAACTAAAAAAACTTGAATAACTGTTTTTAAAGTTTATTTCCATATTTGTTTTTAAGATTACATAAATAAAGTTTAAAAATATTGTTAAGCTTTGTACAAACTTAATATCCTTGAAACCGACTCAAATTATCCCTAAAATTTTGAAAAATATTTCGAAATTAAAAGAATTGCCGTAAAAATTATAAATCTTCTTCGGAATTAAAAAAAAATTATTTTTCTCTTGAAAGTTTTTAAAATTCTTTAAGAATTTTTACATTTTTGTTCGAAATCTTTAAAAAAGTCATTTAGTTAAAAACTTTTTGGAAATCCTTTTTAATTTTATTCTTACAAAATTGAAAAATTTCGTATTTAAATTTTTTATATTCTTTGAAATTTTAGAAATAATTAATGATGATATTAAGGTTACAATGAAACCTTGAAATTCGACATTCTTTCGAAATTCTTGAAAAGCCTCTGTTTTGGAAATATTGAAAAATCTATATTATGTGTTTTAATCTTTTTAAAATTTTCTCAAGATTAAAATTATTCTCGTATGTTTTAAAACTTCTATATAGTTTTTAAAATAATTCAAAGTTTTCCTGAAATTCTTTTAATTTTTTGGAAAATTTTTAAATCTTTTTAAATATTCTTGTAAAATTAATTTTTCAAAATAAAAATGGTACATTATTTACCCAAGAATCTTGCAAAAATATTTTTATTATTGTGTAAGCTTTTCAAGTTTTATTTTGAATTATTCATATATTTACAGTTTGTTAAAGTTTATGTAATATCTTTTCAAATTTTTTAGCATTTTTGAAATTTTTTTAAATATCTTTAAAAGTAATTCGAATTTCTCCTATACTTTTGCTAAAACCTTTTGAAATTAAAAAGTCTTAAAATCTACATTTTTTCACCAATTTTTGAAAACCTTTGAAGTGTTTCGCATTCTTTTCAAATTTTCTTTAAAATTTAAATTTTGTAAATAAAAAAAATCATTGGAAATTTTTGCAGTTATCTTAAGAAATTTTTGTTACTTTCTTTAAACGTTTCAAAATTCTTTTAAACAATTTACATTTTATCTTCGAATTGCAATTTTTGTTTTGGTTTGTTTTTTAATAATTCCAAGTTTTCCTAAAATCTTCAAAAAATCTGACAGTGTAAAAAATTGTCACCAGTAATTTTTTTACGTTCAAATTTTCTAAACTGTTATCCATGTTTTTATTTTTTCTATTAAATTTAATTTGGAAAACATTCCAGAGGAACTAAAAATAAAATGATGTTCATAAAGATGAAAATAAAACTCCAGTGACCGGAAAATTGAATGTTTGCTTCCAGCAAAGTTTGTCGTTTGTTACAAGCAGCCTTGACACTTTTTGTAAACAGGAAAATCCACCGAGTTCCCATTTTCCAAAAATATCACGACGAATGACAATAAAACGAACGTTGAATTAGATTTTATTTATGTTTGTTCTGTCTCTGTATCAACGGTTCAATAAATTTTCAACTTTTATTATAAACTGGAAAATGAAAATATTTGTTCTGATTTTTAATTATTGATTTCTGATGACTGAGTTTGAAATATTTCTTGTGGCTGAAGTAAATTAGTTTTCACAAAATGCATTTCATATTTTTCGTCCCTTTTATACTAAAAAATGTCCCGTTTTCAATTAACAAAATGTTTAATAACCTGAATTTGTTTTCTGTCTGAAACGGAAACGAGCAATTTAATATTTGCTGGATTTTCAAAATAGCCACACTACATTCCACATTCTATTTTTAATTTAAAAATAAATTTAAAATAATATATTTATAATTAAAGGCTTTTATTAAATTTCAAATATAATTTCAGTCAATAATATACCGATTATTAAGCGTGCAATTTGACATTTTTTAATTAAGAAAAAGAAAAGTTACTTAATATTTAGAAATATTTTACTGTTTATTTAAAATCAGTAATTATAAGCTTTGATTGTTCCATTTAACGAAATTTAACTTGTCAATCAAATTGTTCAATTTTGATGTATAAATAACAATTGAACACCTGTTATTCTTAGAAAAAATTTGAGTAAGCTAAAGATATTTAGAAGATTTAAAAAAATTTCCAAATTAATTACAAAATTTAAAAAGAATTCAAATAATTCAAACGAATTATCTATTTTAGGGAACTTTTTTTTTTTATTAATATAATAATATTAAGTTTTAGAAGTTCTGAAAAATTTAAAATATTTAAAATTTGAAATTTTTATAATGATTTTAAAATATAATTAAATATATAATTAAACTATTTAAAAAAAGAATAGCTTTTAATTTAAGTAGTATTCAGGTTATAAAAAAATGTAATCGTTCCATTTTTAATGTTTCTAGCTTAAAATTGCTTAAAATGGTATAATTTTGAACATTTTTAAATTCATTGATTGATAAAAAAATATAATTCTAATTAAAGAAACTTATAACTACGAGCCC
>JAAAKG020091908.1:0-16284 GCA_010014905.2 Druon quercuslanigerum | reverse complement strand
CCGTGTTTAGTAGCGAAGTACCGGGTCATGAGTACCTGTGGGATGGATGGTGGGCCCATAATAATAATAATAATAATTTGCGTGTCTGTAGTTGCGCTACAGGAGTATACACCGGAGAAGGAAGTTGCGATGATTTCAATGTTATTTTAAAACAGTTCTGCATGTTTTTCTGTAGACTTTTCTTTACGAAATTCGAATACACCCTATTTAAGTTCCAACCCCATCAGTTTCGCAGTAAATTTCATTGTTTTGACAAATTCTGCATGAACTTCTTGTAGGTGAAACCATTTTTCGTCAGCAAATACATTATGAAGCATTTAGACAGTGAATTTTCTTTTGATTGTTGTGTCAAGAATATCAGTGGACCAGGTAGTCGAAAAGAAAAGAATTCACTTTTAGAGAACAGGATCACGACAAAGAGGGTTGATGCTCTGGTATTGGTTTCCAACGTCGAGTAACTTTCACTTGAATTTTTTATCTGTTGAAATGTGATCCTAAACAATGGAGTATTCTTCGTGATGTTGCTTATAGGCTTTCCGACCTCTGATGTTTGATTGATTGCACTGGAATTCTCTTCTGTATATTACGTATATTATCTCTCTAATTTTCGACATGGTACGACGAATATCACGTTAGAGTTGTAACTTTCAGAGCGCACGTTTCAATATCGAAAAATACGTCAAATAATCTATTTTTCTTGTTGTGGATTGTGGTTCTTGTGTTCGTTATTCTATTTTTAATTGCAGTAAATAGTCAAAAAATGTATCGAGGGAGTAAGCCTAAAAAAATTGTGGTACCAGCTCTCATAAAAACTCATAAAAGTCGAGAAAGGAAAAAATGCTGCTTTGTGATCGTGATAGTGTAATTCACAATACAATAGAATCTAGAATTATAGATAAATTTTCATAAATGTTAAAGCAGTTTGAGATTATAATTAGGGAGACCCTCCATAACTATATATATATATATATATATATATAATATTATTTAATATGATCCGTAATAATTATTATTATCGAAAAAATCAAACGACTCTTGCGAAAGTTTTCTGTCCCTTCTTCCGTTTGAAACATAAATCGTTCCTTGGGATTACATTATGATGTTAGGGCTTTCTTCCCACCTCATGAATAATTATTATTTTCAATTATTATAGCGCATTGTACCAAATTATTAATAATTATTAAAATGAAAAAATGAGGTTATGTAATTATCAACACCGATGACACTAATTTTGCAAGTCGGCCATCTTGAAAACGTAAATTACTGGAGTTTTCTACTGTTTTCAACGGTTTTCTACTGTTTTCGACGTATATTACACCCAAAACGTATTATACGTTGAAAAAGCTCGAGTGACGTGTAACTGACCAACCCTGGGTAGAAACCAAAAGAAACCCTGGCGCTTGATAATTTAGGTATTTTTACTTCATTGCCAGCGAACTTTACTCTATAGAGTGCTGAGTGGAAAGAAATTGCACCAAATGTATAACACAAAACTTTATTTTTGTAATTTCTGTTTAATAAGTAATAATTATTATCATTTCTTTATTTCGTTAAATAGTTCTTACAAATAAAAACTAATTTTCGAAGATATTATTATTAATTGCAAAATAGTGCAAAAATGGGCAATATACCATGCATTTGGTTCATTCTTTCCCCCTCAGGACTCAACGAAGTGAAGTTCTTCTGATAAAGTAAAAATGTCTAATCACACTATCAGCCAATGTGTTTAAAGTGAGTGCCAGACGCTTTCCCGCAGTCGCGGGTCAGTCACACAGGATACGAATAGCCGAGGTTTCCATTTCCTATCCACATTAATGTTAGGATCTTGACCGAGGGGCCGTGCACTAAAGGAATCAATGATTTCCCAGTTATTATCGATTCAGAATCAATGGCTCGTCAAAAAGTTTTTGAGAAACATGTGGGGAATCAGGTTAACCCTTAAACGGCACACTAGTACGAATTCGCAGCAGCAACGATTTTAAAGGGTTGGTATTTTTTCTAAAACTATATTTAACTTTTCTACCTAGCATGTTAAATATGTCCATAATCCCGCAAATATAACACGCGTAAACAGATATACATTTGCCTGTGAGTAGCCAAGTAAGTCACATAAAAAGTTTCAATGGCGCTACTTCGCACTAGTATGCTGTTAGATGGTGCCAAATCCTGTTATATGAAAAATCGTAAAACGTTGTTTACGTGCCTGAAACGAGATCTTTGATAACAAAGTAAGTTAATTTGTTCATAACTATGTCTGTAAATGAAAATATATATTATAAACAATAATAAATAACATTTCATGTGTCAGTAAAAATACTGCATCAATAGCACAAATTTTGCAATTACGCACTATTGTTAGACTCTAAATTGATATGATAATATTTTTTATTAAGAATGCTGAAGAAAGGACGTCTTTACAATTTGCACAGTTCTAAGACTTTTCTACAGGGATTATCAGAAGAGCCTGAACACGATGTAGGCAACAATGTCGACTACAATGGTTTTAATGAGTAAAGTTCAATTATGCTTGTCATAAGAGTAATAGTTTCACAATAAAATAATATTATTTTTTTCTATAACATAAGTGATAAGGCTTTGCTCTTTTCTCTAAATATGTTATTACTTTTACTCTTTCCCAACGCACCCTCTCATCGCTCATCACTTTCTGACATTGGTCACTGATCAATCATTTTTACAAATCACCCATTTGAAGTGCTTCACAAAGCCATTAAAAACTGAATATTTTCCTATTTTACGTGAAAAACACTATTTTTCCAATAATATGCTCGTATAATACAAAAATAACAATGTGTGCTGTCCTCCACTCGTTATGCACTTCATACGAAAGTACCGAAAATTTGAACCATTGGGAAAAACGCTTGATATCATTTTATCACATTGGCATATTTTTCATGAAAAAACATCTATTTAAATAAAGAATTGCGTTAGTTTCATTTTAATACCTTTCATTTAAAAAAAGAATAAATTTTTTGTTTAAAATTTCTATTTTTCAAGAAAGCTTTTTTTCTTAACAATTTTTTTATAACTGACTATAATTTTTATTCGATTTAAGCTACTCCAACGGATAAGGCGACACATTTCATCTCAAAATTATATATTTATACGCATATTTTAAATATTATTTCCATCTTCAATTCTTCAGATGAAATCACAAAATCAAAATTCCCACCAGTGTGCTGTGTACGTATGCTGGGTTGAAGTGTGCTGCTTGAGGGTTAATTCGGTAAAATCCTAGAGATCGATTTTGAAAGTTTGAAAGCCGTGTTCATGAGCAGGATTCAGAAGAATCACCTGGAATAATTCAGAATCATTAGGAGTCAGCTCGAGTTAGCTAGATATCAACGCGTTGAAACTCGTCAATGCAGACACTCTTAATAAGCATAGAAACTATTAAGTTATGTAGGAGTTCTAAAATAAGATTATTTTAATTAAGGAATCACTCAAACTTTCGAGACGATGTAGATCTTTACTTCTTGTTTGAGTAAACTTTTCGAAGCTGATGGATAAATGAGTGACCAAATTATCGAAATATCTTGATTTTTTTTATTAAAGCTTAAAGGTAGTTTATCAATATCATTTAAACTAATGCATTTATTTATTGACAAGATACAAAAAAATTCTACTAATTACAACAAAATTAAAAGTAATGTAATATTGCCATTAAAATTATATTTGCACATGTAATTAAAAATAATTTTCGAGAATTTTTCCAACAGCCACCTAGAAAAAGTATCGTAATGATTAGTTCTAATAAATATTCTCCAAACTTCAGGATTTCAATAATTTTACGAAAATGTTTCGAAGTTTACCGTGATAAGAAACATAAAAAAATATTTTACTCCATAGCATAGACTTCCGAGCTGAAAAATCCAGCTAAATTTTCCAACGAGAGTATCCAATTGCAAAATCCAAATGAAATACCACGCTAATTCTCGAAGTGGAAAATCCAGTTGAAATTCCAAATGGTTTTACTGGTTCAGTTTTCCAGCTGCTACTTTCAACTGGTATTGAAGAAAATGATAAAAACTTCATTTTTTAAATTTTTATACATTTTCCGAATGTATATGTACCTAAGAACATTTTACTAAATTTTTATGGAGATCCGAGTAGTATAAGTGTGTTTTTGTTGAACCCAAACGTTACTACTTCACCGCACGTATCTGAGCGTCAAACACGCTCGCCCGCCCTATCTGCTCTAATCCCCTCTGTCGTGCCTTCACCTTGAAGCATCCTGGCTAAAAGTAAAGATAGAAGTCCGAACAGAAATAAGAAACGGAAATTCCATGGCAATGAACATTTTCAAGATCAAAATTTAGTTGAATCCACAAGCAAAGACGCTGAAAAATTGCGAAATTCAGATAATTCGTGTTTCGACGTAGAAGAAGATCCAATGTCTGGATACTATTATTAACTTTCTCAGTGTTTTTTCAATTCTTTCATCATTTTTGGTGTATAGAGATTGTGGTATGAAGTTAATCGTCGCTTAGTGTTTGTAATACCAATAATTGGAGTTGGTTTGGTGGCAATTAATAAATATTGTGGTTTGATGGAGTAAGGCAAAGGAATACACAAAACTGTTTATTATGATATTTTGCATCACATTACCACCGCAGTGAACAGAGTTTTCGACGCAGTGACGCGCAAAGCTGTTACCGAGGAGCAAGAAAAGCAAAGGAGTAAAGGAGTTCCCAAGGATGTGTTATCTGCTGCGGGCGACGGCTCTTGGGCGAGACGAGGCTTTTCTTCTTTGACAGGGATAGTTTCTCTTATCCTTAAATTCACTAGAAAAGTTGTGGACGTGACTATACGCTCAAGTGTTTGCAAAGGGTGCGAAAAGTGGAAAGGCAGAGGAAACGATCCTCAGTGTGATGTCTGGGCCGAAGAACACAAGAAGTTTTGCAGTATTAACCATTCTGGCAGTTCTGGTTTGATGGAAGTCAATGCAATCGTTGAAATGTGTATGCGGTCAATCTAAAAATCTTCAGCAAAGTATGGATCCTACATAGGAGATGGTGATTCTAAGACCTTTAAAATTTTCCTGATCACTGCACCATACAGTTCCGATGTGGAAAAAAGGGTTTTTATACCAAGCAAAGTTGCAGCGAAATCATGTCCTATAGAATCCCGTTGTCAAAACTCAGGGTTTAACAATCAAGTTGATAATAGAGCTGTCAGAGTTGGTGCACGTATTTAAAAGCAAAAGAAATCGGCTCCTTATGCTGACGTGCAAGAAGTTCTGAAGCCAATCTACGAAGATTTTTAGAAGACCGAACTACTACCGAAGACCAAAAAAGTGTAATATGTTATAAATTGCGATAAATTAATCGCTTTTTGCACAACATATAGAATGTGAACATGTGAATGTTGTTGAATGTTCAGAATGAGGTTGTGAGAAAATAAGCTAATAGGAAATTGTAAACCCTAGATAAAAATTGGTAATAATTCTGTCAAAACTTTTTTGGTGAAAACTAATTTGTCAACAATAGATATTCTTACAAACATATAGTATAAAAAGTGGATAAATACCTTATAAGAATATCTTAATAATTGAATGTACCATTTAATATCCAGTATATGTCTAAATTCTATATGGTGCGGTTTTATTCAATATGTAATTACTGTTTCTGGTAGCTATATCTAGTATCTAGTATATCTAGTAGTTACAAGGGCTGTCCCAAAAGTATCCGACCTACGTCCATGTCTCCGCGCGGAGAGACTCAGGCGATCTATGGAGGGAACGAACGTCACCAGCAACTCTTAACCTTCTCGTCAGTAGCCCGAGATACCGATAAAACGACTTAATTACTGCGCAGCTTTTATTTGTTTACATCGTCATTTTTGCGTTCGTCGCATTTCGTTTTTTGCTAAAAATTACAGAAGGAACCGAACAGCGCATTTGCATAAAATTTTGCTTTTATATGGGTAAAAGTTGTGCGGAAACTATTGAAATGTTGCAAAAGGCCTTTAAAGATGAGTGTGCGGTTCAAAAGGAGCCGCACATCTGTTGACAGTGATCCTTGTTCTGGCCGACCTTCGACGGGAACATCGTCGGATAATGTTGAGCGTGTGCGTGTCGCAGTTGACCGAGAATTTGGGAATGACTCGTGTGTGTGCAAAATTCATCCCGAAACTGCTCACAGACCAATAAAAAAAACCTTCGATTAGAAATCGCTTAGGACAATCTGGAAATGATCAATAGTGATGAAAACTTTCTTGAAAAGGTTATTGTTGGTGATGAAACAGGGGTTTATGGTTATGATCCTGAAACAAAACAACTATCTTCGCAATGGAAGCTTCTATCCGAGCCTCGGCCGAAGAAAGGCCGTCAAAGTCGAAGCAACATCAAGTCAATGTTGATTGTTTTTTCGATTATGAGGGCGTTGTGCATCACGAATATGCTCCTATAGGCCAGACAAGAAAGAGTACCACGTTGAAGTTCTGAAAAGATGGCGTGATGCAATCAGGAGAAAATGATCGCAACTTTGGGAAACCGGTGGCTGGCTTCTAAATTACGACAATGCTCCAGCTCATGCATCAAACCTTGTGCAGCAGTATTTATTAAAACACAGTGTTGCGCAGCTCCGCTAGCCTCCATACAGTCCCGATATAGCTCCCTGCGACTTTTGGCTGTTTCCTCGATATAAAATGCCGCTTAAGAGACATCGATTCGACGATAAAGAGACTGTTGAAACTAATGCACTAAAGGCGATTCCGAAGTCTGACTTTCAAGAGTGCTTTAATAAGAGGAAACATCGATATGAGCGTCTTGCTCAATCAAACGGGGACTACTTTGAAGGATGCCACCCCCCGGATGACGAAGAATAAATCAAGCGACGAGAGATCGAGGTAGGTCGGATACTTTTGGGACAGCCCTCGTATATCTCAATGTGTATCAATTATGCCAAATCACTAGAATTCAATTTCAATTAATATTTGTTTCGATGTTTGAAGTTTAACCAAAGCAGTGTGAATAGTGAATAGCATCGAACGATTAAATCCAATTGTCTGCGAATCTACTCGTAGTTTACAAATTTTTTAATTCTCTCTCAGAACCGCTTTCGTGTCTACAACAGTACACTAAGGAAAATTGCCTCTATCGAATAATTCCAAGGTAAATAATTTTGCAATATACCTATGATATAATCTAATGTACGTTTTTCATTACAAAATCGATACAACTATTTTTGCATTTGTGTAGCGTAATTGATGTAGACTGTATGGTAAACGCATACACTGTCTATGTAAATATAAACCTTGGGGAAGTTCGTAGTATTGCAGAAGCGTTTTCGATTCCGGAAAATTGCAATATTTCCAAAGATATTTTTATTGCGAAAAATGGGTCATATTTTACTGAAGAACTTTGAGCTCTTTTGCCTTTAGAAAGAATCTGAAACGAGATTTTTTTCAGTCTTATGGTATTCTAGGAATCCTAGGGGATTCTCTAGGGGATTTTCAAGGATTATTTAACGTCGCATCTCCACCTAGGTATAATGAGTGCCAGGAACAGTAAGACTGGAATTCTTGCTATCTCTCTACTTTTTTTCCTCTACTCTTTTACCATTATTTGACTTTCGATATTGCTTAATGTAAGTGATAATACTTCAATACATAGCAGTCAATTAGTAACATAATGTCCCACGATGTTTACGTTTAGAGTTTTCCCAACTTTTCATTGTAATATCGTAGGCAAGTTTCCATAAAAAGAGTTTCAAGAAAAAGTGTCTTTATTATTGGTTGCTCGAAGCCGTAACGTTTTTTTATAAGCTTTTATCACAGAACTGGAGCATTATATACCCTTGCAAGTGAACCATTAAATTTAGATTATCTGTGTGACAGCATGAGACTAAAAATGAGAGACACATTATTGATATTTTGAACGACTTAATTTTGATTTCCTAATTTAAGAATGATTCCAGTTTTAAACGAAGTATGGATTTCTTTATTAGCATATAATTGAGCTGTCGGGTGCAAGAACCAGCCCGACGCTCAAATCCGCGTAAAAGTATTGTCCGCGCGTCTGAAAAATATAAAATGTTCAAAATGAGAAAAAAACAATTGAAAAAAAGTACCATGGTAGAGAATAAGGAAATAAAACTTTTTCCTTCTAGAATTTTTTTGTCAAACGTTTATTTTTAATAATAAAAGCAAGATAATGAATAAAAGTTTCCCGCTGATTAAATTAAGTTAAAACTTAAATCGTGCTAACTTGGCTGAATATTATTGAAATGAGTTCATATTTATAGGACTCATTAAAAATACTATAACCATTGCTTATTGTTTGATAATATTTAATTGCAAAATGAGAAGTCGATAATTGTGTTTTCTTGGTTTATCCGGTAAAAAGTATTCAGTGAGTGATTTGTTAAAAAATGGCAAATGTTCAAAATTGCCAAATTTCATATTGAAAGTGATGATAGTCAGTTTTAAATTTAATAATTTTAGATTTAAATATTATAAATTTTAAACACAAAATAATTATCTGGTTTTAAAATTTTTTTTGAAATTGTAGAATATCGAATTGAAAGACTCTTTCATTGCACAATTTTCAGAAGACGATTGAATAATCCCGAAAATTAAATGGTAAACTTGGCGGTATGTATCAATTATAAATTGTAAAATTCCCAAATAATAAACTTTTCGAATAGGTTGATTATATCTAATTTGAAAATTCCCGAAAATTTATAATATTACCAAAGTTATAACTTGTAAATAGAATCATGCCGAATTTAAGCAATTAATTTAGTCATTTTGTTATTTTCCTAAATAAATAATATTAATCATTATTTTAATTTTTTCAGTTTTGTTATTTTTCATTTTTTATAAATTGTTTCTAATTTTATTTGTTAAAATTAGGGAATTTTAGTGACGGATATTTTATAATTCAGAATTTGTCTGTCGGGAATATTATTATTCGATAATTTTTTAGTCCGATAATATTATGAACTAATAAGGAATTTTATTATTTCAGAATTTATCAATTTGGGATTTTTATTTTTCAGAAGTTTTATACTTTCAGAAATTTTGTATTTCGAATATTTCCATTTGTTTTTAAATCTCACGGAGCTCAGAATTTTATTTTTGAAATTTTTCAGTCATTCCATTTTCAGTCGATAGGATTTGAAATTAAACAATTTTTAATTATATGCCTCCAGAATAAATTCAAAGAAATGAACAATTAATAAAATAATTTCTTAAATTCAAAACTTTACAAATAGGACGATTTTAGAACTAGAAATTGAAGATTGATTTATTTTTTATTGAAAATGTTCTACAATTTCAAAAATTGGAATCATAAGTGATCTTGCTTTCATTAATTTTTTTTTTAATTTGTAATTTCCAAAGTAGCATCTGAAAATTGTCTGATTTAAACCATTTTAACTATTCTATTTTGAGTTGAAAAATCATCCTTTTTTGTTAAAAATGCAAATGCTTGGTAGGAAATTAATTCGTTTTGGTTAAGAATTCATCGATTTTTTTAAATCCGTCTTTTTTCGCTGTAATCAACTGTATTTTATTACAAAAACAAATTTTCTTTGATTTAAATAACAACTATCATGTGTTTTATTGAGAATCCATATTATTTTTTGAAACATCAACTTCTCGCTTTAAAGTTAAACTAGTTTTAAAAAAATGCATTAATATATCATTTTAGGTCATTTGGTAGAAAATTACTCTATTTATTTTTCAAATTTACTTTTTTATTCATAATTTATATTTTCCTTTAAAAATTCAGCTGTTGGTGAAAAATAAACTATTTTGATAAAAATTAAATTATTTGGTAGAAAATTTAATTATTTGATAGTAAACTAGATTTCTTGTTGAATAATAATTTGTTCGAATTGAGAACTTACCTTTTTTGTAGAGAATTAGTCTTTTTGGCTTTAAAATTCAACAATCTTGTTGCAAGTTCGTCTTTTTGGCAAAAACACTAATTTCCTTTGTAAAAATTAAACTTTTTGTTGAAAATTCGTCTGTTTTGCAGTACAAATTAATTTTTTTATTTTAAAATTTATTTTTTATAAGTTAAAGATTTAACTATTAGGTATAAAATGAATGCATTTTGTTTAAATTTTGTTGTTTTTTTTATTAGAAGATTAATATATTTGTCTTGTAAATTCATGTTTTTTTTAGGTTGAAACTATTTTTTTTAAAATGTCATTTTTGGTTGCAAATTGAACTATTTGTTTTAAAATTCATCTTTCTTGATAGAAAAACTATCTATTTGGTTAATGTGTTTCGTTGAATTTTAATTTTTGTTTTTGAAAATGCGTTAAAGGAAAAATGCATCTTTTTACCTTATAAAATAATTATTTTGTTAAAAGTTTAACTATTTGTTGAGAATTTTTTTCTTGAAAGTTCAACTTATTTTGTTTTTAGTGCAGTTGTTTGGTTAAAAATTATTATTTTTTAAATTTTGTATCTTTTGGTTAAAAATTTATCTTTTTGTAGAAAACTTTTTTGTTGTAAGTTAAACTTTGTTCAAAATTTATTTTTTAGGATTCCCATCTTTGGTTAAAAATGTAACTTTTTTGTTATAAATGCAACTTTTTTGTTAAAAAATCTTCTATTTTTGAGTTTATCTTTAATAAATAAAAGAATCAATGATTAACTATAAAATTGACGTATTTTGTTGAAAATTTATCTTCTTGGTAGGAAAATTAATAGTTTGTGTTGAAAACAGTTCTCTTTGGTTGATAATTAAACAATAAGGTTAAGGATTCTACTATTTTGTAAACACTTTTTTTTCAATTCAACTGTCATATTTTAATAAAATTTACAAATTTAAAATCAAATTTTAATTTAAAAATTCAACTTTTTCGTTTCAAAATGCATCTTTTATGTTAGAAAAGTCATATAAAATGCAATATATATTTCATCTTGAAATATTAGGAATTTAAAGTGTTTCATATTGAATTCAATATGCAATTTACATTAATTACTTTTAAAAACATTTATTTCCCTATTATTCTCCTATTCTCGTAAAAAAATCACTCATTGTCCCCTCTTTTTGGCGATTTTTGGACTACGGTACTTTTCATGATTGGAGGGGGGGGGGGGGCAAAATTGGTAACGTAGTTTATGAACCCACTCGGCAAACGTTCTGTGGAATCTTAAAAAGTGTTACGAGTACCACATAATCACATCCACTGAATTTATGACTCAGATTGCAGATAAAGACACTAGTGAGAAAGAACGTGTGCAATATGCATGTGGAAGTACAGATCGTTCTAAGCATGAAAATATTAAATTACTACCGAGAGTAATTGCAACATCCTGCACTACATGCAGGATTTGTCCGAAGCTATTTCGCAGGCTATTTAAATAAACTTTTGTCCTTTAACTGCTCTTTTTATTAATTTTTATGTTTTTATTTATTGCGATTTTTGTATTTCGTTCATAATTTCACAAGGCAATTAATATCTAATTGTTACAAATTTTAAGTGCTTTAAAATTGCTACTTAACAATATACTGTACTGCGCACATACATATAAATACACACACACACCCACACCCACGCCCACACACACACACACACACACACACACATAATGTAGCTATTCCTATTTTGTTTAAAAAATTTTTCTTTACAGGTTGAAAATTGAACGTTTTGGCAGAAAAAATATGCATTTTGTTGAAAATTTGTCTATTTGGGTAGAAAATTAATCTTGTTTCTTGAAAATTCATCATTTTCGTTGATGATTCAACTATTTTGCTAAGGTGTTAAAAAGTAGTTTCTGAAAATGAATATTTACAGATTCCATTGTTGGTTGAATTGAAAAATCATCTATATTCATTGAATTGAAAATTCATCTATCTTCATTGAAATTTTACTTGGTTGTTGACATTTTTTTTTGTTTTTGTTTTTCAGACTTCAACTGTTTTATAAAATATTCTTTTGAAGAATATCATTCGTTATAAAATATTCAAATTGATACTACATTTTTAGAATTTGTTATAAGCAAATAAGTGGATAAAAATAATTCCGTGACATTAATCATGTTTGGTCACTTCATTCCAAATCAATATGTACATTGTATAGACAAAAGGGGTTTGTGAGTTGGATTAATGAAAATTAATAACAAATTATTATTTTTTATTATTAGAAAAGATCGTGAAACGCCTAAGATTCTCCGTACCAATTGATTGTTTACCTTAATATTGACGATTATATTTTGGATGCAAACGTTACTTGTTTTAAGGGGGTAGTAGCGTATTTAACGAAAAAACCTGGTTCTTTTATTTAATAAAATGAGTATGAAATTTGGTACGCTATTTCTATACACAACTTTCAAGGTCGAAACGCCGAGTTCTATTATTTTTCACAATTATTATTGTTTATTTAACAATAAATTATGTCGGTTTTTTCTCAAAAATAGGGAAACTCATAAATTAATGCATTTTTTTAATTTTTGGTTTCAGATGATCCAGTCTTGAGTTCTGCATGGCACGGCAAAGTAACTTTTTTCGGGGCGTATCCAAAAATTTGCTCTCACAAGCTTAAAAATCCTTATTTTTTACTGAAAATGTTTAAAAATATTCTTGAAATGTTTTTTTATTATGTACCAATTAATAAAAAAATTTGCAATAACAGTTTTTTCTACAAAAATTCTTTAAATATGGCCTTTTTGACGAGATCAACCCTACTACCCCCTTAATAACACAGCCACACAAAAAAGTATCGTGATCGGGGAACGCGACATGTGTTTTCATATGGATTTTGAAGCGCTAAATCCGAATCCGATGTCAGAATTGGCCCTAGACGTCAGCATTTCAGCCTAACCTTTAGAAACTCGAAAAAATTAGTATTTCCTGTTCTGGGAATGAATCAATTCTTATGTTTTTCGATGAACTGAATGCAAATTAGCTGTCAGAATTGATTCCACACGTTGTTCTTGAACGCTTATCTCAAAAACACTCAATAAAATGATATAAAATTGTGATATACTGCCTTGAAGGCTGATTTTTTTTGGAAAGCCTAAATCAGTGGAGTTTCATTCTTACAATTGACGTAATATAACTTCAACTCGCCTAACCTAACCTAAAAATACCTAACTTAACCTAAACTGGCCTTATATAAACTTTACTATTCCGTCAACAAGGTAAATTTCAACACATAATTCATTGTAAGCAATGTCTGGAAATTTAAAATAACATTCAAAATTTGGTTTTACGGTCATCATTTATGAAGCTTACTTGGTAAATTGTGTCTCAAACTTTCTCATATTTCACTATAAAACAGGAAAGTTCGTGTTAATTTCGTTGTGAAGGCATTTCTTATCGTGTTGAAATTTACCTTTTTGATGAAATAGTTGAATCCGTAATAGAAGATGAGGGTTATATAAGACAAGGTTAGGTTAGGTTCGGTGAGTTACAATCAGGTCACCAATTGTAAGAATGAGACGCCGCTGATATAGGCTTTCCAAAAAAATCAGCTTTTAAGGCAGTATATCACAATTTTATATTATTTTATTCAGTTTTTTTAAAGTTAGTGTTCAATTACAACGTGTAAGATAAATTCTGACAGCTAATTCCATTCAGTGCATCGAAAAATATAATAATTGATATGCCTCAGCCCCAGAACAGGAAATACTACATTTTTCGACTTTTTTAAGGTTAGGGTGAAACGCTGAAGTCTAGGGAAAATTCTGACATCACATTCAAATTCAGTGCTTCAAAATCCATAGGAAAAGACGTGACGCGTACCCAGAGCACGAAACTTTTTTGTGTGGCTGTGTAATCATTAAAATGTTAATGATAGCGAATTTCTGATTAATAATGACATAATGAAATTATTATCAACTCACCAAATGTCATGACAATGAGTCATTGGAAGTTAATTCCATGATGAAACATGGTTTTTTAATAAGATAACATATTACAAGAAAACTTTTTTGCAAAATTGCTGTTAACTATAATTATTATTAGTCATTGTCTAAGAGTTCTAACAACGTTTGAAATTTAGCTATTTGCAGTTAATTATGTTTATAAAGTTAAATCGATACTTCGAAACATAGTCAAAGATCTAATTTCCTAAACAAGTTTGTTTAAACAATTATTACAGGATAATTTAGGGTCGTTTGCATAAAAAATGTTATTTATTTTCTGAAAAATAGCAGGAACGGTTGATTGTTCATAAACTTTGTTTACTATTAAACAAATTATTTATTAAGTTTTATTGATCTAGAGAATTTATTTTCATCCACTTATTTGTTTATAACACGTGCCGCGAATGTTTAAACTTCTACAGTTCTGCTGAAGAACATGTCTACATTGTTGTGTCATTGATTCAAGATATTTTTAATTTATCTTAAGATTTTATAATGAACGGTATTCTTCAAAAGTCAAAAATTGTTGGTTGTCATTTTGTTCATAAAATAAAAAAGTATTAAACCCCCTTTTTTAAAAAAATAGAATGTACGCAGTATATGCAGAATTTGATTAATTTTCAATAATAGAAAATTTAAACATGATTAAAAAAATTATGGTTTGAGAATGAATCTGTCCACAGACACTTTTATTTACCCTATTGAACCGTTCGCTCCACAGAAGACCCATCGTTTACATTTTTTTTACGAAAATCTGTGGCAAATACAATTCAATAATTTCAAGGCTTGTAGGCTTGTATGCGTTTTTCATTATTATTTTTTTCATCGAAATTTCGAAAAAAATGAATTTTTTATTTTGAAATTTACCTTAAAACCAGTAACTTCTGACATCAAAAAGTTAAATCGGTGAATTAGGACCCGAGATACTTAATTAAAAAAAAAAGTTGTCTAAAAAATCAAACTCCCATAACGCCACCATTTTCTAATTTTTGGAAGATAACTGGTGTTTTTGTTTGTCAACCAAGCAATTCTGCATCCTGAAATACAGCCAAATCCCATTCCGACTTGAAAATTCCCGTGATCAGTTGACGTGAATTCAACCAACTGTCAAATTGACAGGACAGAAAAATAAAGCTCCCAATGAAAAAAAGTGAGTAATTAAAAAAATCCTAGAGGGTCGGGGGTCGTCGATTTCGCGACCTTGTAGTCTAATTATAATTATAATTATAAGGGGGGAAAAAAGTGGCTGAGTTAATAAGCTTCATTAAACATTAGCTCTTTATTGATGACACATGCTTCTTACGAACAACGAAAATTAACAGTTTCCAAAAACATTTTTATTTTTTTCAGCAAAACATCGTCTAATTTCAATTCACTGTTATACTTTATTTTTAGCTTTCTAACATAATAAAAAAATCAATACTGCCTTTCCATTTTTTCTAGAATGAAAATAGGTCTACAAAATGAATCCCGCTATTTGTCAGAAAATAAATAAAAAATTTTATGCAAACGACCCTAAATTATCCTGTAATAACTGTTTAAACAAACTTGTTTAGAAAATTAGCTCTTTGACTATGTTTCGAAGTATCGATTTAATTTTATAAATATAATTAACTGTAAATAGCTAAATTTCAAACGTTGTTAGAACTCTTGGACAATGACTAAGAATAATAGATTTAATTTTTTCACGATGATTCATTATGATAAAAGAGATATTTCGGGTTTCAATCGTGTACAAAACTACGAATTTTATCGACGTTTCGTGAAAATTGCAGTTCACATCTTTAGGGCTGATCTGAAACTGAGGTATCAGGTTATGTTGTTCATATATATACTCTCTACGATGCCTGTGATTGTTCGGAGTGCCCCACCAAGGCACCTGATTGGCCAATCAGGTGCGTTCTGTCTCCATGGTGGGCGCTCTGGACAATCACAGGCATAGAGAGAATACATAAGAACAACATAACTTGATATCTCAGTTTCAGGTCAGCCCTGAAGAAGTGAACTGCAATGTCCACGCAAACTTGCAAACTTCCCCTCCAAGCTCAAACCTTTGATAGAGCACTCTCTCAATAATACTTACTTATCTTTTAACAATCCATTCTATGAACAAACCTCAGGAGCAGCAATGGAATCTCCAATCTCACCTGTAATAGCCAACATCTTTATGGAACATCTAGAAACAAAAATCTTGAATCAATTCAAGCTTAAACCGAAATTTTGTTTCTGTGACGCGGACGACACTTTTGTCATCTGGCGACATGGACTAAATGAACTTAATAAGTTTTTTGATTTCATTAATCAATTACATCCTAATATGCAATTCACCATGGGAATTGAACAAAACGGAAAATTGCCTTTCTTGGACGTACTAGTTTACAAAAACTCAGATAATACATTAGGATATGAAGTTTACAGAAAACCCACCCATACAAA
>JAAAKG020091897.1:0-16285 GCA_010014905.2 Druon quercuslanigerum | reverse complement strand
CATGACCTGAGAACATGTTTGGACGTAAAATTTCCCACTCTTTCGATTGCCGTTGTCAAAAATAGGGGTTCCCATTTAAAAAAACGAAATTGACCTTGAAATAACCTTGAATATCAAGTTCAAGGTCAAGTTCAAGGTCACCACTGGATTCCCCGTTAAAAGTTACTTCAAGAATGACCTTGACCTTTTTAAAAAATATTTACCTGGAGAGATATTTAGGTGTATCGAGACTTTTTGAACACCCGCATAATAAATGACAAAGAGCTCAATAGAAAATAGGTCGGAGAACGACAATTATATGATTTAAATCATTAATTCATTCCTTAAAAGTAAAAGCCTTGTTAGTTTATACATTCACTAGTTTAGCCATAATTTTACAATGATTCAGAATAGGGATTAGAAAAATACATGTAAAAAACAAGGGTGGTTCAGGTTTATTTGAATAAACATACGTTCTGTAAAGAGAATCTTATTCTTTCTCCAAAAGAAGCCCCTTTTTCTATTTAAATTAAATTAATATAAGTCAGATTATTAAATTAACCCTTTTTAGTTAACTGAGCCAAGAGTTAGTGGTTACAATAAATATATATATATATATATATATATATATATATATATCATTGCATGCATATTTCTTCCGAGCAGCACCGAAATTCATACTTTTCCACCTTCTCACACTGTTTCGTGTAGAGGACCCTACTTGGGATTTATCAAATATTTAGGTTAGGCTTTACAAAATATCAGTAATTTCTAAGTTACATCCATTAATGTTTACATTTGCGGCCTGACAGCCGTATAAAAATCATATCTGCTTCATTTAGATATCCATTTTTTAATATAAAGCATTGCAATAACGATATACAAGATGATTCACCGATTACCATGAAATCAGTCAGGTGACAGAATCGGTCAGTGTCAACGTCGATCACTCCCCATCTCTCTAGGTCTCTCCAGAATAGGACGTGATAAGTCGGCGCAGAATTAACGCAACGTCGATGCAGCGTAGACGAAATGCGCCCGCATCTGTTGTCAATTGTCTTTGGTCAAAGTGAGGTATGTCTATTTTCAATTAGAGATGTGCGTTGACCGTCAGAGGATTCATTTCCGGCAGTCTGATAGTCACCTGACCGTGCAGGGGAAATCGTGGAAATCATGTTATTGCGCGAGAAAGATGTATATTAATACAAATATAAACTGCATTTGAATTTCATTTTATTAGTGGAACAAAATTTATTTTCTGCAAAAGTGCAGGAAAAGGAATAAATGTATAAAAAGTGACATATGGTATTGCCATCCGAACATAACCTATAAAATAATGCAGAGCCTATCGATACGTTTGACGACATTCAAAACAATGGTAAACATGTATCATATTTGTTTGAAAATAAATGTGAATGCAATTGAAATTTATTTAGAGCATTTTATTGTATTAAGTAACATAAAGTATGAAACGTGCAAGTATGTATTTGTGAATATAATCAATATTCACTGCAGAATATGAATATTATGTAAAGAATGAATGTATAACTTTTATTTTGCAGAGTATTCGGTTAGAAGAACCTAAAAGTATTAAGGGTTACCTCTTAGTCAAAGCCATGTCTATACACATAAAGACGAAAAACAGAAAAAAGGATGAAAATATTGGTTAAAGTTACTGCTCGCGCTTTCAGTGTTCACCTATGCAAATCCAAAAATAAATTTATCACTTGAATTCTTTACGCATTTTATCTTTCTCATTTCCTTATCACAATATTTTCTTGTACGCTTACTTCAATCAATAAAGTTATGTTTCATTTATATTTGTATACTATATCATACTTACAAATTCATTATAATTTTACATATTCCAATAAATGAGTCTCTTTTTATTATTGTTACATTATTGAACAAATCTGGTCATTTTACTGATAAGGAAACTTAAAGCTTGCCCGCCCCAAACATACTTTTTGAGTTTAAGTTGCACTCATAACACGTATTCTTAGTCATTACCTCGGTTAATCAATACTCAAAATAGTAATCTTTTGGGCTGTTTTGAAAATTGATATTTCAATAGAATAGGTTTTAGGGCGAACGACAAATTTTCAGGGGGATAAAAGGAAGACCTGATTTACGTATACTACAAAAACTGCATTTTTGCATTGTCCTCGTTGTGAGTTATTCATCCGCAAAAGTGCAAAAAATCTTCGTTGTATGAAACTTTGAGACAAAAATTTGCAGTAGTTGGGAAAAGGGCCACAACTATGATGTGTTCGACTAAAAATGAAACATACCCGGTAAGTTTTAATTTAAAAGTACAAAACAACGATTTTAATAAGCCTTTGAAAGTGCTGAAAAACTATTATGCTTAACTTGCTGCTAAAATACTATTCCCATTCATCACTTGAGAATAAAAAAAACTTTTGCACATGTTAAGTAAAAGTTTGAAGACTAATTTCAGTCAATTTTACATTGTAGAATTTGAGTTTTTCTCTATTTTCTTTACTAGGCGTAATTAATGTGACATTATATGTTCCATTCCCTTTTAAAAATAAAAATTAGAAATAAATAAAAATAAAGTAATTTAGTACATTTATCTGATAAATAAGTTCAAATAATAATAAGCACTATGATAGTTAAGTATAAAAAAATTAATAGGCCGTAACCACATTAAATCCGATGGTAACATTTTTGTTGCAATGGTATTCAATTTATACCAAAATTTGCACAAATCCGCATCATGGAAATAATTTATTTATTTTACTCGCACTGTAAATCACTTCAACTTATTTTTTGCATTAATAATTTATTTTTATTTAAATTTGCCATTTAGCCTAATGTATCTGCCAACAAGAAGCGCAGCAGCAAAAGCGCTTTGGCGGTTCTAGCCAGACGCATGTTAGTGATGAAGACATGGCCCGCCCTAATCCAATAACCCTGGCTATACAGGGAAAGGATTAGCGGCTTGTCAGGATGTGGCACCATTTATAAAGGGCCATTCGAAAAAACACCAAGGATATCCATAACTGTCAAGGGTATGGATGCGATTTCGAAGCCTAATCAGAACAGGCTTCCTCTGCTATTGGGTTGTGATGCGAACTCTTACCTTACGGTGTGGGGGAGCTGAAATATGAATGACAGAGTAAGAGATTTAATCGAATACCTAGCGGGCACTGACATGGAGATTCTAAATCGAGGTGATACCCCCACATTCCAAGTTAAAAACAGGAGTGATGTTTTCGATCTGACTCTATCCCCGAAACAGCTGAGGAGCAGGGTAGTGAGTGGACTGGAGAGACTCTGATGAGGAGTCTCTCCGGACCACAAGTATATCTTGTTTCAGCTAAACGTAGGAATACAGCGTTTTCAAAAATCAAAAACCCCAGAAATACACTTTGCGACTCATATAAAGAGGAACTCAAAGAAAGGCTATGAAATTTCCCACAAACTATGGCAGCATTGATTAGTTGGAGCACTCCGCGAACTTTCTGCGAAGGGCTCTGACTACATTGTATGAAAACAATTGCCCTACAAGCACAATTAAGTCTAGGAAAAAAGCAGAATGGTGGAATACGCACCTGGAGAAAATGCGTACAAAGACAAGAGCGTTTTGTAATAGGGCAAATAAAACCAAATTGCCACTAAGGCATCTATAAGACGGCCCAGTATGAATACAATAAAAATATAAGGAATTATAAGCAGGTAGACTGGAGGTACTTCTGTGAGGAATCGAAAGATATTCCGGAAACAGCGAGGCTTCACAAGATCCTAGCGAAAAATCCGGAACCTCGCCTCGGGCTAATAACCCTCGAAAATGGCGAGTTTGCCGAAGACGAAGATACAATGCTGAACCACCTACCAACCTAAAGGAGGAAGTCTGGGGCCAAGAGTTGAGGAGGGCAGATTGGAATTTCGCGTCGAAGGTTGTAGACAGAAAAAAGGTGGAATGGACCGTAGGTTTCTTCTGATGCTTTAAATCACAAGGGGCGGATGGAATCTACCCAGCGCTTTTACAAAAAGCTTTGGAATGTAAGGGCGGTAGAGTGGCTTTTATTCCCAATCCTGGGAAGGAGGGCACACTGCTGCAAAAGATTTTAGACTGATCAGGCTAACGTCTTTTATTCTAAAAAGTTGGAGAGGCTGGTCGAGAGATATGTCAGGGATGAGGTACTTTTAGCCTCACCGCTACACAAAGGGCAGCATGCTTTTCAGGCAGGCTACTCGGTAGAGCCGACACTCCATGCTGTTGTGGAAAAATTGGAGCAGTAGTTGGAATAAAAGGGGTATGCTGTGGGTACGTTTCTGGATATAGAGGGTGCCTTCAGCAATACTCCTCCAGAGTTCATTTGTCGAGAGTCTTTGTGGTTTGGTGTGCCAAACCAGGTAGGCTGGATAGGTAACATGCTGCGCCGAAGAAGAATCGAAACCAGATGGGGCGAAGGCCTAGTTAAAGGAGTAGCACCTCGGGGGTGCCCATAAGGGGTGTCCTGTTGCCCCTCCTGTGGTGCATGGTAGTGGATGGCCTCCTTTGTTGGCTTAATAAAGAGGGGTATTATACTCAGGGATATGCAGATGACTTAGTAATCCTAGTTAGGGGGCCTTATCTGGAAACGTTGATGGGCCTTACAAGGTCAGCGCTGTACATTTTTCAAACTTGGGTAAATATCTGGGAGTAGTCCTAGATAGGAAACTGAACTGGGCAAAGCACCTAGAGAACCAATGCAAGAAATTTGTCATGCCTTTTTGGATTTGTAGGAGAGATTTTGGATTGACGTGGGGAATAGGGCCTACAATGCTTGAATGGCTCTACTCTGCTGTCCTTAAACCCAGGCTTATTCATGCGGTCATGGTCTAGTGGACACGGGCAGAACTTAAAACGATGCGCTAGAATGACAAACTGTATAACTTTAAACTACCTAGAAAGTACCCTAGATCGGCCTGGCACGGAAGTCAGATTTGTTACCGGAAGTTCCTATGCCAGCTTCACCCCCTCGCCTGACACCTTGCGATAACTACAGAAGCAGTATACGCGATGGGCCGACTGGCGAGAGTAAACAGATGGGCTCGGCGGAATAGACACACTAGGCTCCCGAGTGACATCAGCTCACTGCCGATTCTTTAGATGAGGGAAGGAAATAGTAGTTCCGCTTGGGAAACATTCTACTATCTTTCAGGCTGAGGTCTTTGCCGGCCTTCGCTATTAGAAGAGAACGCTGCTTTAAGACAAATGACGATCTGTTCAGACAGCCAAGCGACACTAACTGCAGTAGGAAACCCAGATGTAACATCAGAACTGGTTTGGGAATGCAAAAAGACATTAAACCAACTTGCAGAAAAAAACAAAGTTTCTCTAATATGGGTCCCTGGTCACACAGTGTTCAAGAGAACGAAAAAGCAGACCAGCTGGCAAGATGTGGTGCGGCAAGTGAATACATAGGACCCGAACCAGTACTGGGAATAGCGTCTTGCTGCATTAGTAGTGCTATCAAAAGCTGGAGCCGCGCAAAGCATCGAGAATACTGGGGGCAGGCCCAGGGTTGCCGACAGGCGAAGTCCATCCTGGACTATGCGCACAGAATGGACAGAGCCAGGGAAATCCTGCGTTAACTAAAGATTGAAGTAAGGACGGTGGTTCAGATGCTTACTGGGCATAACTACTTGAACTACCATATACACAAAATGGGGTATAACCTCTCGGCACAGTGCAGGAGATGCGACAGGTATGATGAAACATCTTTGCATGTATCATGCCAGTGCCCGGCGTTAGCTAGGCTCAGGCATCAAACCCTTGGTTCCTATTTCATGGAACCTGAGGAAGTTTTAATGCTGTCGGTGGTTGGCATACTAGCAGCGATGCTTAAGGATGTGGCACAATAGGCTCTATAGCTAGACCGCCAGGGTAGCTCCATACGGGCTGCCCGCCCGTCATATAACTAACTAACCGCTGTATATAAAAAAAGGATAATTTATTAGTATATTTGTTTTACCGGAAAGTTATTAAAAAATGTTTTAGAATGAAAAAGTTTCAAGAATGCAGAAACTAGAAAAATTAACATTGTGTTATAATATTAAATATGAACTCAAAAAAGGTCTCACCTGCAAATTCTGAAAATAATAAAACTCGTGTGAACATTCACTGCTATGTTCGAATACATAAATATAAAATAGTTTTTTGTGATCAAGTAAAAGCAAGTAAAAGTTTTTGAATTTTAGATGCCGATGTACTTGTCTCATGATTGGAACTGCAAGGGGAATCGCAATTCAAGAATTTGATATTTGTTTTCGTATTTTTTAAGTCAACATTTGTTGTTACAGCAAACAAATTGGTTGCATCTGTACTAAACGAAAGTGAAGAATTTATTTTCTTTTGTCTTGGAGCAGATGAGTTTTGTTAGTTTAGAACGTTTTTCGATTCATGATTTTCATCCATTTCAATATCTGTCGATAAATCATCATCTGTAATTTTTTGAGTGTGAGATGCTTCTTTTTGCAGTATTTTCTGACTTATTTTTTTCTTTTTCAGTAAAGAAATTGGCTACACCAGTGCTAAGTAAAATCTTCAAAGGATTTATTTCCTACTGGATTGGAAAAGTTTGCTTCTTTTTAAAACCCTTTGTAGATTTTGGCAGACTTATCCATTCGTTTTAGAAGCTGAATGCTTGCCGTATTCCTTATTTCCCTTCCAGCGATGATTTTATCCAAGATTTTCTCATTATAGATTTGGCACTTCCCCGGGCTTTATTAAGAATTTCTAAATTCCTTGACTTCAGGTTTTGATTCTTTCGGGTAAAAATGTAGAGGGGTAAAAATTTAGGCGGCTTTACATTGCGTACGGGTGGTGATGTACTTATCAGAGGAGGTGGCGGGACGAGTTTTTGATGTTTCTTTATACTGGAAACTTCAGACGAACTACCCTCCTCGTTTTCTTCAGAACTAGAATGACAAGGCTGCTTGCACACTCTTCTCCTCTTCCCCCTTCCAAACTCGTGCTCTGCATCGTAAGAAGAAGTTTCAGAACGATCTTTGACGCCATTTCTAGCACTTAAATGATTATCTAAAAAAATAACGTAATCATATCGCCTCATACGGTTTCATTGTGCTTAAATAAATGTTTAGAGAACGAAGTTTACTGTAAAACATTTTGATAAAAACTTTGTGAGTTGGCTATTCTGGTTCAGGATCTAAGTTTTTTTTGCAATGCGGCTCGCAGTATGAAGATTGGGAGGCCATTTGATCAATCCCTGCATGTTTTCGTTCGTTTACAAGCCATTTGGTGCACCCTGCCCCAATTATTACTTTGTCATCATTTGAGTCCTCGTCTTCTCCTTCAACTGGAAGAAATTCTGCAACCAGGAACTAAAAAGCAGAAATAATTCTTTATAATTCTTTGATGCTAAACGTACTAATAATGGTTTATATTACATAAAGTTTAATTTTTTTTAATGATCACAATATTATGCTTAAATCACATTACGAAAGTAGTCATGCACATAATGAGCAGGTACATGAAATTACATATTCTAATGATGCAGCTGATTTCATTTATATATTGTTAGTGAAAAAGAGGATCGGTATGTAGTAACGGCACACATAAGTGCGTCCCACCGTTATCTGGTATAAGCCAACATTTTGCTGCGACTTCCTTGAGAACAAAAACACTTCTCCTGTCTTTCAATTGTGATACGTGTAGGATTCCAAAAATAGATAAACGAAGGGGATAGGTAAAAAAATCTTCTATTTGAGTAAATCTCTGACCAATAATGAGAACAGTGCCCTGTCTTAAAACATTCCCCTTATGATGAGAACATCAACATACACTGTTTTGAAACAAGAGTCTCAGACATTAAACTGGAAAATCGTGTCGGAAAATCGTGTCATTTACAACTGCACGCTTATAATGAATGCCCCTGACAGCGTCATTAGGATCTAAAAATCTCCGTGATAAAATGACTTCATTGTTCGTGTTTACCAAGCCCACAGCAATTTCTTTGGTTTGTTCCAAATCACGGTTTATGATCTCCTGCAAAGATCCATGCCCACAGAGAAAAGAGTCTTTTATTGATTTTAATCGATTCTCAAATGAAAAGGTGTTAAATTCATCTAGAGCATCATGCGTATTACATTCTTCAGACAAGTGACAAAGAGTATGTACATAATAGACAATAAATTTCTTTCCATAAACTCCCCTCGAATGTTGAATCAAGGTCCTCAGTAAATTATTTGCGTAATTTTGCATAGTTTTAACAAAAAAGGGTCTTGCTAAAATACAAACTGCAGCGCGTAGAAGAAGGAAATGCTTATAAACATTAGGTTGGACGTAATCTCTAAATACTAGGATCCCGTCATACAAAAGCAACCGTCTAAATTCTGTGGTCTTGTAAAATTGAAACTCCTCTAAAGACCTTGGCTTTCGGTTCAATTCTTGAGGACAGCTTTCAACTGAGCGTTCTAGCACAAGAGATATTGCAGAAATTGTATTCCTATGCAACTTCCAAACGCCATTACATTCGCGCCAACAGTTAATCAATCTTCTCAAAACTCCTCGGTAAAGTAGATGTGATGCGAGGCTGAGTTTGATTATAAAACTATGCATCCGTTCGCAGAGGTGCATTAAGTTGAGCATAACTTACCAGATTGTTTACCCAATCACCCAAGTTGTGCACTTTTCACACGATGCAAATAGTATGTAATGACGAATTTCAAATGGATATATCACTGCGTTAAATGTATAACCATTAATCATCATGTTTTACACTTCTGTGACATATTCACCTAAGAACTCTTCCAAGTCTTGTGGATCACTTTTACTAAAACACAACGCTATTATAAATGACTCATTCTTGCACCCTACAAGTTTTCCTAAAATTGACCAAATTTTTTTTGCCACTTTTGGTTAAAGGAAGACCATCCATGTTTATATCAATGACAATTCGTCCACGTATTTCCAAATATTCTTCCAACAACATCGCATCCAAAATTCTTTTAATTCCCTAATACCAAAACTGAACATTATTCAGATGAGTAAAATTACCGTTAACAGGCGTACGTAGAAGTGTTTTATAATTTTTTGGCATAGGAGGAAACACAACTTTAAGTTCATTAAGCAATTTATTTAATTTAGTCATTGACAGCAAACCTCCTTCCGATGCCCAATCTCGTATTGTTTGGATGACGAATTGTTCTCTGTCAGCGTCATTTTTAAATATTATCTCGATATCGCTTTCATTCGATCCACTTAAACTCAAATTATCAGAGCTAATATTTTGCAAATCGTCAATCATGCCGTATACGATTATACTACCTGGCTGCGATTCATTAGAGTTTGAAACTGAATCTTCTTCATGTGAAGATTCACGATCATGTTCACTACAATTTTCCGAAATTTCACGAATAAAAATGTTATTGTTGTCATCGTTCGACTGTGCATTGCCTTCCTCTGTAAAACTATTGCTGTCTGATCCATTATGACTATTTAAATAGGGTCCAAGCTATTCTTTGCTTTTCTTCTTAATTTACGTTTATGTGATTTTCGATTTATCTATAGAATAAGGTATTAAACATTTCCCTAGCGGATCATGTGAACGAAACGGTTACGCAATTGCTTGATTACAAAATGTCCACACACAATGACCATTTCATCACTGGGCATGCTAGGGCATATTCTCATCCTTTGTCACATTTATTCACAATTTCAGATGTAACTCAACCCTCTTCTTATCTTTTTACACATTCATATTTTTTCATTTGTATTTGTTCATGTGTTAAACAAATTACAAATTATAAGTTGTGTGTGGCAACCCGATGCGCAACATTTTACGTCGGGTTGTCTTACACAGCTTTTAATTCTTTTTTTTTTAAACATTAATAAATAGAAAAACATGAATATAAATGTAAAAAATATGAAAACAGTGTTGAGATTTATGTGAAATTGTAACTAAATGTTAATAGGAATAACAATATTCCTTAGCAGACCCGTTGTTCAGAGCGGTCACTATGTGGTCACTTTACGGTCACGAAATTGCGTAAATGTTCCGTGTAAGCGGTCAAAAAATTGGAATAAATTTTCCACCAGGACAAAATTAATTTTCACTCGCTTAGCTCATAAAAGAATTTATTTAAACAAATTGGATATACTCAGGTTGTTGGAAATCTATTCTCAGTGATCGTTCTTATAAGTACCTCTTTCCAAGATTGGTAATTTCTTCCTTACTAAAATTAATACTTTCAATGTAAATTTAAAACTACACTCTTCAGTAGAGTGAAGTCAAAAAAAGCTAAAATTACTCGAATCGTTTTAGCTGAATGATAACAGTTTTTGGGTCGACATTCAAAACAAGTAAAGAAAAAATGTTTGAAATCGGTTAATATATTCTTCTGTTCTCTTTTTTAAATATTTATATTTTTTTATTAAAAAAAAAATTTGCCTGATTTAGAGTTTTTTGAATATGTACAAAAAAATGTTTTTTGGATATGCATGGGGATATATTTTTTTTTCGTGGTGTTCATAATGTTCCAAAATCCTAATGAAAAATAAGAAATCCCAAAAGTCTTACATCACGACGAAAAATTTTTCCGAAAAATCAAAATGATCAAAATCGATTTAATTCGTTTTAGCTTTTTCACTCCACCCTACTCCCCATTGTTCTTAGAAGATTCCACATTGCAGTCCATCGATTTGTAATATTCCATCTTTTAATTATGTACATTTTAACTAAAAAGTGTTTACCTTCTCACATTTATTTAAAAAGTACTATATATTTTGTGACTATTCTAATTTTATATCGGAGAATAAGTTCTGTCTCCAGTTTTCACATTGTCAACATGCTTTAAAATGTTTCAGCTTCAAATTTTTTTAAGATTATTTGTTTTTAATGGCTCAGCGCTTGGGAAGTGTACCTTATTTATTAATAAGTTATGTATTTAAGTGCTACAATTGTTTTACTTCTTATTTAATAGTGGGAACACTTTGCAATTTCAGAGAATTTTCCGCGTAATTAAAATATTGTATTTTCAAATATCTTATATTTAGAGAGCAAGGGAAAAAAGGGGAGGTTTTTTAAGAATAGGGGGAAAAGGGGACCCTAAAGTAAAAGGGGAAACTTAGAACAAAATAAAATTAAAATAATAAAATAAACTACAATTATAAAATAAATAAATTTCTCTATATCATAAAAATTTATTTTCTGGAGTGTTGGAGCTCGTTGAAAAAGAAATAAAAAATAAAAATTAGAGTTCTTTTTCCATACATTTTTGCAAAAAATATATAATATAAGACACAAAAAACATAAAACCAAACTTCAAAAACTTTTCGAAATTGTTAAATTCCCAATGAAAAATGTTTAGCAGTATTATTATAGATAAGCGTAAAAATTATCTTCTATATATACTTGAACTTGTATTCTTACCTCAAATTTTGACTGGAGATATGACGTTTATTATTTTATATTTCATTTGAAGAAAAATTATTGAAAGATCAGAAACGATTCACGAAAAATTCCAAGCAGACTGAGAGTTTGATATAAATTATTGAATTCTATATTAAAAAATGAATGCAAATAAACAAATTCATGTAGTGAATGTTAAAATACCTAAGCTATCACTAATCTCCAAAAGGTCAACTAATTTCAGCATTTTGAACTAAAAATTGGACGTCATATTTATAATTTCATTTAGCCAAAAACGTGTTCTTTATTGTAATTAATTAATTAATTAATTAGTTCTTTAATTTATTACAATTTAGAATACCTTTAGATTGAAAGGTACTTTTTCCTATGTAGCTTGCTTCTTTATGTATTGCTCAATAATGTTATTGCAATTGAAAGCATGCAATCTAATAAATACGTTATGATCTATATTGGCTGCGGTACATTGTACTTCCTACCAGTTTGTATCGTTTTGAAGTAAGTAAATATTTGAAAGACGTATTTTGGACAGTTTTCATTGTATACATCCCTTGCATTTCTAAGCATCCATCCTGTACTGTTTTATTGCTTCTGGTTTCCGCACGCAGATCATACAAATTTTGCTCATCTATGCTGTTTACTAGTTCGGATAAAACGTTCTACATTAATCCAAAATACATGGTGGCAGTTTTTGGGGGCATTTGAAAAGTGCGCAATTTCTGGAATTTTCCGACCCTACAGCTCCGAAGTTTGAAAGTTATTGGAGTTGCAAGTCCAACATTACAATTCCCTGTCCATGGACGTAATACTTCTGCCCGTTTATATATGAATAAAGTATTGTATAGTAAAATTTTTAAACTCATTTTGAATTGAATTAAATATGAACATCTTCAGATTATCTTAATGTCCATTATTTGAAATTGAAGAGCAAAAATGAAAATTATAATTTTTATCGAGAGAAGTCGTTTACGTCGTTTAGTCGCATTAGTACGATTTTCTCACAAGATTATCTAGAAAACTGATAATTATTTTAGTAAAGCTGATCATACAAAGTTAATATGACTTCTTAATAAGTACTTTATAATTATATACTCATTATTTTGATTGAGGGAGTAGATGTCAAGTTTTCAGCAAAGGTTACACTTTTGTATATAGCTCAATTTTTCCATTATTGCTGCAAATATTAACCGATTTTTACGAATATTTCTTTCAAATTATGTCAATAAACTAATTCTGCTAATTAAAAATAAATCAAGCTATACCTTCCCGATTTCAGTTTTTGCAACTGGTCTGCATCTCATAAAAATTAAATGGTCATTATTTACGAGCAATTCAATGCGCTCCAGGGAGTCTGCCTCGTGAGTTTTACGAGCGGCGATGGAGAGTGCTCGAGAATCCGCACACGGCAGTGACTGAGCGTCACTGCATTTTTTCTCTATTGTTCTTTTCAATTTGATTATTAAACGAAATATAAACATTTTATCCAAAAACCGGCTTCGTACATGTCGAGAAAGTAATATTTAGATAACGTATGCGATAAATCAGACAAAAATATTCAAAATTGCGGACAGAATCCTACTTTTCTTTTTATAACTCTAATAAATCACCTTAATAATTTTTGTCGTTCGACTGTTTCCTAGTCCTTCATGGTCATTATACCTTCCGTCGGGCTTGGAAAAATTATCCTTCCCAAAAATAAAATATAATATGAAAATAAATAAGAAGGTTTTAATTATTAATATTTATATAGTTCACACAATTGAAATTATATATAATAATGAAATGTTTAGGTGAAAATTTTCAAATCTTTTAAATTATTATGTATTGAAATAGGCTGCGCTATGACTATGTTGTCTATTATTATTTAGTGAGTGATGAGTAGTTAAAAATTAGTAAAAAAATAAAGTTATCAAAAAAATGTTTTGTTCCAAATATGGCATATTTTATTATTTCTTCAAAGAAATAATGAAAATAAGAAAATTTTGAATGGAAAATCGTTAAATTCTACACCTTGAAGTACAGTTTACATTCTTCATTTGCAAGTATTAAAACTTTTTAATAAATGTGCTTCGAATGAAATCGGAGTCTCTATTAATAACACAGTTCAAATCAATAACAAAAGTTAAAAGCATTAAAATATACATTTTTCTTATCTGCATTTTTATATTAATGTCCGCCAGCTAGCACTTCTGATTCACTTCCATTGAATTAATATCCATACAATCTGTCTCACGCGTCACTGAATAAAACTAGACTTTACTTTTTTATTGACATCCATTGTCGATCGTAAGCTTCCAATAGGACACAACTTCCAGCATTCTCTGATTGAGGGAGCGTGGTGCACAAAAATGAAGCAAACTGTGAAGTACTCAAAAATTACCAATAACCTAGATCAGGGCTCACCACTTTTAGCAGGTGCTGACTGACACGACAAGTGTAAGACTGACAGAAAGTTTTCAGTCATTTTTTCCTTTGTTTTCCAGGAACCGTGCGAAGAATCGTTATGGATCGTTTTTGTAAAATTAACCCTTATTTAAAAAACTCAACCCTTGTAATAAAAAAAATTATTTGAGAGAAGTATTTAAAAAATGACTAGGTTAGATTTTTTTGCTATTTTTTTGCTTTTCAATGTGTTCAATTTATTTAAAAAACTGGAAATATTAAAATTAATAATGATATTTTCTTGTTTTGAGAAGTTCTTCAGAAGACTATTGGCACTGTGAAACTCTCAAAAAGATTATTTTTTGACAGTGCTATGTCTACGTGGTACAGGGGGGTTGCGTTTTATCGTTAAGGGATAAAGCCCGAAAATCAGGGTGGGTATTTTCGTGGATCCCAAAAATCAGAGACTATTGACAGAAGAAAATTCTGAAAAAGATTATTTTTTGACAATGTTATGTTTACGTGGCATGGAGGGGTTGCTTTTTATCGTTAAGGGTTGAAGCCAAAAAATCGGAGTGGGTATTTCCGAAGAGCCCAAAAATCAGACTCTATTGACAGTGAAAAGTACTGAAAAAGATTATTTTTGCAAAATGTCTGGTCTACTTGGTACATAGGGGTTGCTTTTTAGCGCTAAGGGATAAAGCCCAAAAAATGCAGTGGGTATTTTCGATATACGCAAAAATCAGACTCTATTGATAGTGTAGGATTCTGGAAAAGATTATTTTTTGACAAAGCAATGTCTACGTGGTACAGAGGGGTTGCTTTTAATCGTTAAGGGTTAAACCCAAATATCGGGGTGGGTATTTTTGTGGAGCTTAAAAATCAGAGACTCTATTGACAGCGAAAAATTCTGAAAAACATTATTTTTTGACATAGTCTTGGCTTCGTGGTACAGAGGAGTTGGTTTTTGAAAATAAGGGTTGATTTCAAGAAAGTGTTTCATATCACATTGAAAAGCAAAGAAATAGCAAAAAAATCTAGCCTAGTCATTTTTTTAATACTTTTCTCAAATAATTTTTTTTTTACAAGGGTTGAGTTTTTCAAATAAGGGGTTATTTTACAAAAACGATTCATAGCGCATTGTAAAGCAAAAAATAGCAAAAAAATCTAGCCTGGTTATTTTACTAAATTTGGTGATTAATTTAGATGGCGCCGCTGTGTTGACGGCAAGCTAGCGGCGCTTTGTTTTCTCGAAAACTAATAGAGCAAAAAAAAAATTTTTTTGGTAAAAAATAGCAAATAAATAACAAAACAATATGCATTTTATGGCATATTGTTTTTCGTTAGTGGCGCCGCTGAGTTATCTCACCTCTTCTGGCTCATCAAACGGTCTGGCACCGACCTTTAAAGTTAAACAGAATCGTACGCGTAGAAATGTCGCGAGACTATTTTAACAGCGAACGAGATGTTGCTCTTTACAGCACCATCTGTAAAACGGATCTTGACTACACGCCCTTGACTTTGTCCTAAGATGAGGCCTTGAATATCAGGGCAGAAACCATCTTGAATTATAACTACAATGGAGACAGAAAGCTATCCAAGGTGATGTTCCCAAAACCTTAGATCAACATAAAGTGGATAGTGAGGCATCCAGTGTTTGGCTGTGAAAGGATGTTCTGTATCCAGAAACGAAAGGATTCATCATTGCGATATAGGAAAAGGTTGTCAGCACCAGAAATGATTGCAAACACGTGTTACATCAAGAAATGGTTGACCGGTCGCGTGATGGCTCAGACAGAATATACGCTCTGACAAAATGATGTAGCGGTTATTATACATCAACAACTTACCCTAAACCTAGGACTCTTAACAGAAAGGATGCATTTATATTGATAGATTCCAATAATCGTTTTAGAAAACGAACACAACATCTTATATTGAGATGTTACCATCCAAACGGATCATTACATCCGAGCCAATCGACCTGATATCATCGACATTACTTGTCCACCTAACCGAAATTTGCAGTAAACTTATAAAACTAAGGTCCATAAGTATAGCGAGTTAAGGCATGAAGTAAAGACCATGTGGAGGAATGTGAATCATGCATCTATTCATCCCATTGTGATTTCTGCTACAGGCAATGTGCACGCAAGATGCACTGAATATCTTGAATATTTAGTAGTCAGTAGGGTATTGGCAGCAGCTCAGAAGGCGGTTTTATTAATCACTTGTCGCATTGTAAGAAACTTTCTCGACCATCAGGAAGCAAGCGACTAAAAACCTGTGGAGTAGCATCCAGAGGTGACTGTAGTCACCTCCAACGCTCGCGACCGCTGTTTGAATATCGCCTGGATAAGGGACGATCTCCAAATTACACGCTGCTCGTAATTGTGTACCTTCAATAGCATCGCAGAAGGTTTTAAGCATCGTATTAAATTAACTTATAACATCCTCATCTCATCAATGACTTCTCTTAGTCCGCGATTGTGATGTAAAACCGGATTTACCCGAGTAAAAGTTTG
>JAAAKG020091886.1:0-16286 GCA_010014905.2 Druon quercuslanigerum | reverse complement strand
TATATTGCTATAATATAATATATTCAAGATGTCATCCTAGATACTTTTTTGAAAAAGAAAGTTACTCATGTGATGAATATTTTTAAACAACTTATAATACAAAATAACCATAAAACTTATCAAAAATAAGGTCACTATACCCTCATTAATCTCATTACTTTTAAACGAAAGTTTTCTGAGGATGAATGCCATATATTAAAAATATGCGCATTTTCTTATTATGTACCATTGAGTGCCATCGTAATTTTATCAATATTCATAATTTTATATTTTCTTAAGCCTGTCACTATACATGTATTTTTATTATATTATTATAATATAATATTTTTAAGGCGTCATCCTAAATACTTATTCAAAGAATTAGGTCACTAATGAGATGAAAACATTTATATCATTTTAAATGTACAATCACCACAAAACTTATTAAAAATAAGTTCACTATACCCTCATTACGTATAACCAAAAGTTATCAGAGGATGAATGCTATATATTAAAAATATGTACATTTTCCTATTATGTACCATTGAGTACCTTCACATTTTCATCATTATATTTATAGCATTACCTCCATGTTTTCATTGTGTGATTTTTCTTTTTCAGTGAGAATATTATTTCAGATTTATGGTTTATCAATGTTTTATGTTTTTTTCTAGTATAGTCTCTGAACATCATGCTTTAGTTACTTTATTTAGTTCAGTTTTTATTACATTTCTTTAATGATCTGACAATCTCTAGGAAGTTTTCTTTCGGTTTAAGAAGTTAGTTTGCGTCGAGATTTTACACACTGCACATCATAAATATTTCTTTACTGTTCGTGCTCATCTTTAATTTTTTTATGTTTAATCAATATATAAAATTGAATTTTTAAAGTATTTTCTATTACAATAATCAGAATCAGTGACAGGACTATGCAGTGTGTGTTTCTAAAATAGCTTTAAAAAAACACGGGGAGTAACTCATTTTTACATGATTGCTAAGACTATATTAGAATTAATCATTTTTCAGAGAATATCTATTGAAATTTTTTTTTTAGGTTACATCATCTTTTTGTATTATACCTTAGTTTATCCAATAAATTTCTCCCTGATGAGGAGGTCTAAATTGGCCTCAAAACATGTTGGTCCCCAAGTAGTATAAAAAGGGACGGAGAAAGAGAAAGAGAAAGAGTGAGATGTTGGTTTTTGGTTAACTCTTTCCCTTTTTCTCCCTCTTTTTTCTTTTCTGTTGACATTTATGTCTCTAATGAGGCGGAAAGTGAGATATTTTGAAAATCTATTTTTTAATGATTAAATTTTTTTCATGTTTATATGCATAAAATTATTCTTGAAAAAATTGATTATTTTCCAATCTCAAAATACAAAATTTATATCATTTTACAAATGAGAGTTTCAGGAACAGCTTTAAGTGGAATGTTTGATGGAGGTAGTCGGAATCTTGGCGGCGGTTGGAGAGAACCTTGCCGATAATTAGTTAATCAGTCAGCGAAGCTTGTTTATTCATATATACATTTATTTGGAAAAAATCGCCTAAATCCACGCTAACAAGCCACTCTCATCGAAGCTAGGTCATATATCGTTATCTGCTTTTTTTCATGATTTTAGAACAAGTATGTCATTAATCGCTTCATCTTACTTTCAGATAATGTAGAATTGTGAAAAAATTAATTTTATTTTGTGTATTACTTTATTATTTATTATTGTTTTTAAAAAAATTTAATAATAATATTATGCAGAATGGGCTTCTGAATCCGACGGAATAACTTGCTTTCGCGAATTTATGGTCGTTCTCTAGATATTGTTAGTTAAACCTTTTTCCATACATCATGTTATATCTTCTAAAATTATCGGCATTGTATCAAAATTATTTTTAATGCTATTAAGTTTTATTGAAATCCACAATATGTATATGCAAAAAGAAACATATGATAGAAATTATAAAATTATTATAATTTGCATAGATAATTTGCAGTTTTGTTTTTTTTTAATTTTGTAAAGAACGATAAGAAGCATAAAAACACTTTCATACGTTTTTGCATCTAACCCATAGCCTACATAAAAAACACACAAACAAGTTTTGAAACAAAGTTTATTTGTACAGCAATTGCAACAACATTTAATTTAAAAGAAAAGAAATCTTTGGAGATTAACTGGGATTGAAAATGTTAACCGATTTTTTTCGATCTTTTTTTCATTGTCTCTAAATAATATAGCAAAGCTAATGAAGCCTATTAAAATTAAATTTAATTTAATTTATTTTTTAAATTTTAATTTTTCTCAATCAAGTCTTATCTTCAAATAATGGGAGGTTTACGCGAAGAAAGCAACCGTCCGCAAGCTCTTCCCATTGTTAAAAGATTGGGGACGGTTAAAATAAATAAAAGTTTTGTAAAATATTATTAAATTGAATTTTAATATGCATAGGCTTCGTTAAATTATTAAGAGAAAATGAAAAACAGATTGAAAAAAATTGGTTATTATTTGCAATCCCAACTGATCTTGTAAGAATTATTTTCTTTTAACTTAATTTTGCATTTGCAAGCATAAATTACACTGGATGACAAAATTTCAAACCCGGAAAAGCGTAGAAAGACGACCATACCTACCCGAAGGTTTTTAGTTCACTGAATCCAAATATGGCCTCAGAAATGTTCCATCACCTTAGGTTTTTGAGAAATTCTAACCTAAAAGTGCTAAAACACGGTTTTTTGCTATACTCAAGAACGGTTCTCAACGTGAATATATTTTTTCTCTAAAAACCAATAACGACATTGGAACCCTATTTTCTTTTTCGTCGTATATCTTCATTTTTGACGGAGATATCATTCATTGAAGTTTATTACTTTATAATCCTGCAATTTGAAGTACTAAAATTGGGCACTTTGGGAAATCGAAATAGTTTACTGGAAAATGATTTAATTTCATTTTAATAGAAAAATACAGACTTGGAATTAATCTCAGTTGGGCTCTACCCCCAAAACCACCCCTAATTATGGATTAAAAATTAAAAAAATTTATCTCCTCTTCTTATGAAATTTTCCACCTTTATTCTGGATGTGTACACCTGCAGGTCACAAAGAGTGTCTGTAGAAATTATCAAATCATTTCAACCCCGGAATAACTACGTTAAAAAAGTGTCATTTTTCAAGTCTCAGAACATACAAATAAGAATTCCTGATTCTGCTTAGTGCAGAAAATACCCCTAAAAGAGTGTTTGCAAAATTGGAAAATTTATATTTGCAATTCTTACGGAATTCTCCAACTGCTTATGAGACATATCAATCAGTAGGACTTGAAATACTCGTAAAAAATCACCGACTCGCTTCAACACCCGAACAGCCCTAAATCAGAGGTTGATAAATCTATTTTAATAGTTACCTAGTCAAGGGTCGATGAATGAAAATCCATAACCTCAAACGCAATAACAACCGAGCCGAAATGTAAATATTTTAATAGATTGATTAACCTTCAATTTATGGTAGTTTCGCGGGTTGAAACAAATCAGTTTTTTACGAGTATTTCCAGCCCTACTGGTTGATATATCTCAACAACATTTGAAGAATTCCATATGGAATGCAGATAAAAATTTTGCAATTTTGCAACCCCTCTTTTAGGGGTATTTCGTGCACTAATGAGGATCAGGAATTCTTATTTATACGTTCTGAGACCCACAAAATGACACTTTTTTAACGTAGTTATATAATTTCAATAAAAGCCGCGATACTGATATTTCATATTTTCAACCCTCGATTAAGGGATGCTTCAGGGGTTGAAGTGATTTAATAATTTCTACAGACACTCTTTGTGACCTGCAGGTGTACACATCCAAAATAAAGGTGAAAAATTTCATAAGAAGCAGAGAAGAAAAATTTTTTATTTTTCAACCCCTTATTAGGGGTGGTTTTAGGGATAAAGCTCAACTGAGATTAATTCCAAATCTGTATTTTTACTATTAAAATCAAATTAAATCATTTTCCAGTAAATTAGTTCGATTTACAAAAGTGAACACTTTTAGTACTTTAAATTGCAGGATCATAAAGTAATAAAGTTCAATGAATGATATCTCCGTCAAAAATAAAGATATCACAAAAAAGAAAATAGGATTTGGAAGTGTAAGAGTATTAGTTTCTAATGCCGTCTTTGGTTTTTAGAAAAAAAATTTATTCGCGTTGAGAAAAGTTTTCTTTTGCCGGCCTGTGTTATTTGAGATACAAAAAAATGCATCAGATAAATTGTGTTCCTTTGTGGATCCTTTAATAGAATAAGGAAACAAGATTAAAAAATTTTCTTAACCTAAACAATTTTGAAGACTAACATGCTGGCCGGCGGGCGACATGTTCAGGAATGGCTTATCAATCAAATGTGTTTTTTACTTGGAAAATAAAAAAACACATATGTTTTAATTAACATAGCGACTTTTTGCCAAGTTTACTTTAGAAACCGTTCAATTTTTTCCATATTTTAGGTATTAAGGTTTTTCTTGTTTGAGTTTATTTAGGTTTTTATATTCTTTCGAAATCTATAACAATTTTAAAAATGGTAGAAAATGGAAAATTTATTTTTATTTTTATAAATAAAGAAATTTCTTTTTAAAAAACCTGATTATTATTATTATATTCTTATTTTCAAATTGTGTTCTTTTTTTCAATTCATGGAAAAAAATATTTTAAATTATTTTTTAAAACAAGATTGGTTTGCAATTTTTTTTCGATTTTAAAGTATTTTTAGTCCCACCTTGTCAATTTTGTTTCACTCTTATGGAACCTGTAAAAATATGTGATAAGTTTTCGGAAATCTTTCAAAGTTTTAAAATATTTGTAATTCATTCAAAAATTCCAAATGTCCTTAAAATTCCCTAAGCGTGAAATTTCCAAATCTGAACAATCGAAATATTGTCAAATAATAAAATAATAAGATAAAATATGGACCTCTTATTGAATTAACATATTTATTATTTATTATTCAAACAAAGTTCTAAAAATTTCAATTCAGTAATATTTGAATTAGGTAATATTGTAAACTGTCTGAAATTTTATTATTTCAGGATTTTCCAATTTGGGTATTTTAAATTATCGCAAATTTCATAATATCGGGAATTTTAAATATTTTCTTTTTTATAATTGCACATAAGTTCAGAATGTTTTTTTTAGGGCTTTTTCAGTTGTCTCATTCATTCTTGTAAATATTTATAACTTTCCCCTGAAAAAAAAATTCTTTTAAAATAAGAAATCATTTTAACTTTTCCTAGGTAAAAATTATTAAAGTTGATCTTAATTTTGTTCATTTAATGATTGTGCAAGATCAGTAAATAAACAAAATTAACATAATCTTTAATAATTTTTCCCTGATCAACAAGACTAGCCTCATTCTGGAAATCCTAAGAAAATTTTCTTATTAGCTTGAAACCTTTTAAAATACTTCAAACGCTTTAAAACTTTATATAAAAATCTTTAAAAATCTTCAATTTGTTTTCAATACTTTCAAATTTTGAGAAGAAATAAGAAATTGTACCAGAACAAAAAAAACTTTTCCCAAACTTAAAAATAGTTAATCCACTATAAAACTGACTGAATGTGTTTCTTATATAATCAGAAAATATGAAGCAAAGATTTTTTTTCTAATAAATGAATAAATAAAAAAAGGTAGGGCATCCCGGAAATTCTTCTTTATTTTTTTGTTTTCTCAAAACAAAATTTTTGGCAAGCCCCGAAATTTTTATTGTTTACAATATTTTTAAAAAGTTTCTGCTAATATAAAAAAGGCATCCTGTCAGTTTTGTGTGGGCTTAGCCATTTCTGAGGCCGCGTTTTTTAAGTAATACAAGTTTTTCTCCTTAATGATGTAATTTATTAAAAGAGGAAAAGATGTTCCTTTATAGAAATTTTTTAAAATTTCAATTTCTACTTGAAAGTTTTTTTTACTTTGCGTTAGTTCCAAGAAAAAAATGTAGAAATTCGAATTTTCTAAAATAATTTGTTTCATTGTGTAGAAGTAGTTACCTAAAAACGAAACGCACGGAATATGTATAGTAAATATTGTCAGTTATTTAAAAAAAAAATGTAAAAAGTGTGGTTTTTGAGAAAATCCAAGTTCAAGTATGTTATAAAAACAGTCACCATTCTGCTAGTTTAAAATTTTTATTTTGTAATCAGTTATGAAAAAAAAAGAATTCCAACATTTTGTAAAAACTTTCTGTCAGACTCTAGCAAGCCCGCAAAGGCCAAAAACCCTAAAAATGTGCAATCAGTGAGAGTTTTCATTTATAGAAATCATCTTTTAACAATAAAAGATGTAAAGGAACATGCAAAAATGCAGCCATGAGAATGATAAATATAGAGGAAGATGCAGAAACAAATGTTTCGGAAATTTTAGGAATGATCTGTTTAAAAATATCGACTGGGTTTTTCATCGCGACTACGCACCTACGCAGTTATCGCAGCTTATTCAGCAATTTCTGATGAAATACGGCCTTAAAGAACTTCAGAAGTCCTAATACAATCCTAACCTGGTTCTCTGTGATTTCTGGCTTTTCTACAAATTGAAGATGCTACTAAAAGGATAATGATTTCAAGACTCAAGACACAAAGGGAATGAAACTGAAAGCGATAATTCTCTTATATCCGAAAATACTCAATCATTCTGATACCATATCCTAGATTTTAAAAATAATTTTTATTAGAATAGTTTTCAATGTAAGACACTAAAGTTTCAGTAATGCATGGCCTCGTAACATCTCTTGAGACGCTTGAATAGTGTAGAATACATTCTCCCAAAAAAGCCGTTAATCATCCGGAAACATATCACCGATACTTTTTCGAAATTTCGCGTGAGATCCACCGTAAATATTTTTTTCGGCTTGCCTGCTAGAAGCTCGCGTCAGGAATCTTGAGACTAATTGATAGGCATGCTCGAAATGGCGTTGAAAAATGAATATTCGTCTGAACGGACACACACAGGCTCGACCACTTTCGCGTCGCACGCGTCAGCAAGTCTTCCGATGCGAAACGTAACCGTTAAGCTGTGGAAATATCGCCGAAATTTGTCAACTGTTTCTTAATAGACTTCAACTTAACCCGAGGTTCTGGTAATGGAAGTGCATTGCAACGAGAGAGGCGAATCGCGATGAGCACTGACGAATTCATTGAAAATTCGGCGCGTTTGAACTCGAAGTTGCAAGAGGAAGAAGTCTTCTGAGATGAAGAAGAAGAAGAAATGATGGGGTTGAAAATAGTCACCAGAAGGAACGGAAGCAACAAATAATGGCGTTAGGTGTGGACGCAAACCGTGCGTGGCGTGTTGTACACACGTTGGAATATCCACGAAGTCGCGAATATACATGTGGACGCGCCCCATATAATCTCGGTGATGCTTTTCGAGTCTCCTCCGCCTTGGAGATCATGCTTGATCCGAGCCGAGAGCCTTCGCTCTCTGCCAGCTTGTCATTGTATTATATTCAGTGCCACAATGTCGGGTCCCAGTCCAAGACAAACTTTGAATGTCGGGCATCGACGATTTATCGCGTTGACAGATGCCGCAAACCCACTGGAAATATATTTTTGAAGATACGCGAAACCCTATCGTTTCCCGCGAAGTCTTTATACTCTACTCTTCATAAATGCGGCACGCTAACAGAAAAATTGGATGGTTTGGACAAATAGTCAAGTAGGAGTTTAGCTGATGTTAATGGATGTTGATCAAGTAAGAATTTAATTAGTAAATGTTGGATTTTATTGGTATAATTGACCATTCATTGCTTTATCTTCTTCCAATTGGGTCGTATGAAATGCTCTTTCGACCAAATTTAAAGCAGATTCTCAAATCACAAATTTAATATCCCCATTAGCTGATTTGATTTGAAGAAGATACAACATGGAGACAAAACATGCCAGTATACTAAGGAAATCTCATATCTTTCAATTACATTCTTAGCTGTTCAATAGCAATATTTAACATAATCTAACGATACAACATGGCTAGAAGAAGACACGCAACAATTGAACGAAATGGAACAGTATACCAACAAAATTCAACATCTCTTAATTTAATTCTTAGTTCTTCAATATCAATTAACATCAGCTAATAATACATAACGGTTTGAAGAAGATATAACGCGGAAACAAAATGGAACAGTATACCAACAAACTCAAACATCTTCTGTTTAAATTCTTACCTGGTAGACATCAATTAAAATCAGCTAATCTTGTCACGTGGTTGGAATTCAAACTATGTTTAAATATCTTCTTAAGAAGATACAACAATGGAATAAAATGGAATAGTTAATGTGCAGATTTACTGAAAATAAAAATAAGAATCTTGAGCCCAAATTTGGACAACCACCATAAAATTTTTCCATTCTAATTTGAAAAAAAGATTTAAAAACTTTTCAAAAAAGAAAGGAAATAATAATTTTTTTAGTAACAAAAAATAAAAAAGAGGAAAGAAAAATTACTTGATTTTCAGGTATCAGGTAGGGAGCATCGTGGTTTCTTTGCTGTTCCTACCTGCTCAAAGTTTTCTTGCCTTTTGATACGGGTGCTATATGAATATTGAAACGTTGGTGAATATTATTTGCTAACGCTTTTTTTTATTATTGTGATTTGATAATAATAAAAATACAAGAGAAGAAAGAAATAAAAAAGAGAAGGAAGAGTATTTGGAAGAATGACTTCTCTTTTTTCTTTCCTCTATTTTATTTACTGTCAAAAAAAAAGTTTCTTTTCTTTATTAGGTAAATTTTTTTACTTTTTTCCAAAAAACAAAAGGAATATTTAATTGTAGTTTTCAAAATTTGATCGTTGGATTCATGGTTTTATTTTCAAGAATTTTGCACATTAACTTGATTATTGAACGTTAAATAGGATTTTGAATTTGATTTTAATATAACATAAATTTCTTAGATTTTAAAATCGAACTGTATACCACAAAAATCAAAGATATTTAATTTAAATTCTTACTTCGTCAATATTAATGAACGTCAGCTAGTTATGCATAACAAAACTGCAAAAAAGATACATCAATAGAACAATAATGGAATAATATACCAACAAACAACATCTTCTAATTAAATTCCTAGCATTTTATGAATACCTGATGTTCATTGATGTTGCATTGGTATGAACTCAATTAGACAATGTTGAATTAAATAACATCAAATAACATTTGGTAATCATACAATGCATCCGTATAACAATAAAATGCAACATCTTCCATGTAAATTCTTACCTGGCCAACAGAAATGAACATCAGCTAATGATTCAACACGGATGGAAGAAGATACAAAATTGGAATAGACCGGCTTACCAAAAAATAAAACATTTAATAATTAAATTTTCACTTATTCAACAAGAATATAATTAGAAGATGTTAATTTTTGTTAGTATACTGGTTTATATTATTGTCCTATCTTCTTCCAATTATGTTTTCTTATTAGCTGATCCTAATTGACGGTGACCAGGTAAGAATTTAATTAGACGATGTGGAATAAAATGAAAAACACAATAACATCAGCCAATCATACAATGCATCAGTCTAACATTAAAACGCTAAATTTTATAATTAAATTCTTACCTGATCAAAACCAATGAACATCAACTAATCATTCAACATGCTTGGAAGAAAATGCAGCAATGGAATGGACCAGCATAAAAATAAAATCAAACATCTCATAATTAAATTCTTACTAGGTCAAAAATAGTCTAATTAGAAGATGTTGGTTTTTGTTGGTATACTGGCTTATTCCATTGCTGTATCTTTTTCCAATTGGGTTGTCTTATTAGCTGATATTAAATTATTGGGACCAGGTAGGACTTAAATTAGGCGAAGTTGAATAAAATGAAATACAATAACATTAGCCAATCATACAATGCATCAGTCTAACATAAAAACGCTAAATTTTATAATTAAATTCTTACCTGATAAAAACCAATGAACATCAGCTAATCATTCAACATGGTTGGAAGAAAATGCAGCAATGGAATGGACCAGCATAACAATAAAATCAAACATCTCATAATTAAATTCTTACTTGGTCAAAAATAATCTAATTAGAAGATGTTGGTTTTTGTTGGTATACTGGTTTATTTTATTTTTGTATCTTCTTTCAAATGGGTTTTCTTATTAGCTGGTCTTAATTGATGGTGACCAGATAAGAATTTAATTAGAACAGATCAAATAAAATAAACTAACATCGACTAATCATACAATACATCAGTATATCAAAAAACCAACATCTTCTAATTAAATTCTTACCTGGTCAACATCAATAAACACCAGCTAATTAAACAAAATGGTTAGAAGAAATACAACAATGGAATGGACCAGCATACAAACCAAATAAAACATTTTAAATTTGAAATTCTTAATTATTCAACAAGAAACTAATTCGAAGATGTTGGTTTTTTTTAGTATACTGGTTTATTCCATTGTTGCATCTTCTTCCAATTGGGTTGTCTTATTAGCTAATATTAAATGATGGGGACCAGGTAGGACTTAAATTAGACAATGTTGAATCAAATGAAACACAATAAAAGCAGCCAATCATACAATTCATCAGTCTAAAATAAAAAAGCTAAATTTTCTAATTAACTTCTTACCTGATCAAAAACAGTAATGAACATCAGCTAATCATACAACATGGTTGAAAGAAGATAAAAAAATGGAATGGACCAGCATACCAACAAAATAAAACATTTTATAATTAAATCTTACCTATTTAACAAGAATCTAATTAGAAGATGTTGCTTTTTGTTGGTATACTGGTTTATTTTATTGTTGTTTCTTCTTCCAATTGGGTTTTCTTATTAGCTGATCTAAATTGATGGTGATAAGGCAAGAATTATTTTAAAAGAGATTTACTAAAATAAAAGAACATCGGCTAATCATACAATGCATCAGTATAACAAAAAAAACCAACATCTTCTGATTAAATTCTTGCCTAGCAAACATAAATAAACACCAACTAATTATTCAACATTGTTGGAAGAAAATGCAACAATGGGCTGGACCAGCATATCAACAAAATCAAACATCTTATAATTAAATTCTTACTTAGTCAATAATAATTTAATTAGAGGATGTTAGTTTTTATTGGTTTACTGGTTTATTTCATTGTTGTATCTTCTTCCAATTGGGTTTTCTTATAAGCTAATATTTAATGACGGGGACCAGGTAAGACTTAAATTGGCCAATCATATAATGCATCAGTCTAACATAAAAACGCTAACTTTTCTAATTAAATTCTTACGTGATCAAGCATCAGCTAATCATACAACATGGTTAGAAGAAGATACAACAATAGAATGGACCAGTATACCAACATAAAATAACATTCACTTAAATTTAAAGGATCCCCGACAGTACCTCAAATCGAGAATTGTTTTCCTTTTTTACAAACTGATTAATTTTTTAGAAAGCATAAACCGAGATTCGAACAATTAGAAAAAAAATCGCTTTGAAAGAGATTTCTATTTATGATACCAATTGCAGATTTTTTTCAAAACAATTTGTTTGCCAATTTTTTAGACTCAAAAAACATCGTTTGACAGCGAATGAATTGCTCTTAATTTATTCTCAAAACTTTGAAATTTTTAACAGAATAGTTACAATTTTAACCAAAGAGATCAATTTTGTACTAATATATGATGCATAATTAACAAGCAACAACAACATTTTTAATAAAGGAGTTCAGCAAGCGTCATACCAGACTTCAAATTTGCAAGAAAAAGTATAAATTTTAAGCAACATATATGACCTTTTAACCAAATAGTTGAATTTTCATTCAAAAGGGATAAAGTTTCAACCAAACAGTTGAACAGTTAACAAACAAAATATAAGTTTTTGAAGCATTGAGTTTAAATCAAAAAATAATAATTGTCTATTAAAAGAAGATGAATTATCAACTGAAATAGTGACTTTAACAGACTGAATTTAACAGAAAAAATAACTTTTAATAAAGTGGTTCAAATTTCAATCAAGTACATAGTTCAATTCATCCAAAAATGATTTATCAATCAAAAATCAGATTGTTAAATTTTCAACAAAATAGTTAAATCCTCAACCAAAAAAAGATTCATTTCTAACCACATACTTTATTTTCTATCTGATAAACATAAAAGTTTTACTAAAAATATAAACAATTTAAAGGAAAAATATTATATTTATACTGAAAGAGTTGAATTTTCAACCAAAGAAGATTTTTCAGGAAGGAGAAAAATTTCCAATCGAAATTGATGAATTTTAAAGTCAAAAAGACAAAAATTTCACAAACCAGATGAATTTTTAACACAACATTAGGAATTGTGCATGATAAAGGTAATTTTTAATAAATTAATAAATTTTAATAAATTAAATAGAAACTTTTCTAATAAATGTTTCTGAGTATTATGCTAGAGAAACCAACCATTTTTCTTTTCAAGAGAATTTAACAAATAAAATTTTTCATTTATAAGTTTATTTTTTCAATCCCAAACTTAAATTATAAGATAATATTTATTATAAAACTTGCTTATTCAATTTATATTATTAATCAGTAAACAATTTTGATTTAGGAATTCCAGGGAAAATGCTAAAAAATTCTGCCTAAACAAATTCGAGAAGAGAAGAATATAATTTAAACATATTTATTAACCATTTAATGGAAATAATACAAACCTGATTTTAAAACATTTAAAAAAATAAATAAACATTTTTTAAAACTCTGTTACTTTTAAATTGAATTTTACTTCAAATTTTTTTATTCAATTCAAGTTTCAATCAACTAAAAAATTAAAACCTTCAGTTCTTAAAATTTTCTTCCATGTGAAGGACAAGAATTAAAATTTCAAAATAAATTTTAATTGCTTGACAATAAAAAAATAATCATATTAATCAGTTTTCTACAAATAAGATTTAATTTCTAAGAATTTTATGTCCGGTGTCCGCAGAAGGCTCTAGATACTTGAAAATATTTCATCTTATAAAACTTTTTTTTTTTAATTACAATTTTCTCATCTTCCACTAGTTTTGAATGTGACAAGTTTATGGCATAGATTTATTTTATGCTTGAAATTTTATTAAATTAAAAGTTTCTTTTTTTTCTTATGTTAAACTTGAAAACGCTTGAAAATTTGAACGAATTTCAATTTTAGTTTCCATTTCTATATTTAATTTGAATTCTTATTAATAGAAAATATATCAAATTTGGAACTATTATAAAAAAACACTTTTTAAATCCATACATTTTTGAAATAATTCTCTTTTGTAAAACTTAAATTTGAAACTTTTGTTATTCTACATTTCTACAAGAAACCTTAATGCTTTTATTTAGAATCCCTTATTTTTTTATTCGTTTACATTAAAAGATTGTTTAGAACTTTTTCGAAAGCATTTGATTACAACTTTTAATTTATAAATTTTTTTTATTTATTTTTTTTTATATGTTCGATTTAAAATTTATTTTTTCAAAATTTTTTAATTTGTTTTGCTCTTTTTTGATATATTGCATCATTTGCAACAAACATGAAAAATAACATTTTCAGGGAAAAAAATTTCGAAAATGGTATAGTCCGCATAAAACTGAGAGAATACGTTCTTTATATCAGCATTTTTTTCAAAATATTGACAAAAATAAAAAAGATGGGGTTTTTTCTCAAACTTTAAAAACACGGAGTTTCTTTTCATTTTTCTCCTGAAAATATAATTTTTAAATTTATATCACAAACGATGAAAGATATCACAAAAGTGCAAAATGTCAGTTTTAAAGATATTTTTTAATTGTGCAAACTTTGATCTCAAAATTTGTTTTTATCTTTCTTTGTTCCCAAAAAAATACGAAAATTCGTTTTGATAAAAAAAAAATGTTGTGGCTACAAAAATGGTTTAGCCAATACTAAATGCGCAAAAATAAAATTATCTGGTAAGATTAAGAAAAATATTCTATTTCTTTTTGAGAAATTATTATAGAAACTGAAAAAGATCAAAGTATTACTATTTACAAATTAGTCAACTTCTTCTCGATTTGTCAATTTCTAGCCAGTTTATCCTCACGTATGTTGATTAAACTCGCACAATTCATCAACGTCTACCGAGACATTCATTCAGTTCTCTGCGACACAAAGACGTAAACAGAACTTGGAATTCTTTTCCTAAAGATTAAAAAATATATTTCTATTTTTAAATTTATTTATCTGAAGAAAAAACGATTTTTTCGGAAAATCACAAATATTTTTAAGAATTTATTATGCTTATTCAAACGTATATCGGAATTTAGTTCCCAAACTTCAGATCAGAATAATCCACTTTTGAGAATCCAAAATTTTTTTTTAGCAACTTCATTAATATTTTCCAAGAAGCATCTATTGATATTAATAATGTATATATATATATATATATTTATAATATTAATACTTTTACCGACAAATGTCGAATTTTCAGTAAGATAAATTAATTTAAAAATAATTAGTTGAATTCTTAACTAAAAAAAGAAAAATAATTTTTAACAAAAAATGGGAATGTTAGATTTTTAGGTAAAAAAAACAAATTTTTAATTAGAAATAGCAAATTTTAAATAAATTAAATAAAATTTTAACAAACAATCCAAAATATAAGTTATTAAAGAAGAAGTTTACCTATCAATCAAACATTTGAATTTTTAATCGAAAAAGACGTATTTTTAAGAAAAAAAGTTGAATCAAGAAAGAAAAAAATTTTTATTAAATTATTAAAACTTCGAGACAAAGAAGTGTGTTCTTTACAAAAAATTTAAACTTTCGGCACGCAAATATTAATTTTTCATCAAATAGTTATTGAGTTAGCAACCCGCAAATAATAATTTTGAATCAAATAGGTAATTTTTAACTAAAAAGATGAATTTGAGAACAAACTATTGAATTTCAAACCAAAAAGAATGATTTTTCAACAAAATTGTTGAATTTATAAAGAAGTAAATTATATTTAAACCAAATCATAAACTTTTTTACTAAAGAAGATAAAGTTCCAAATTGAGAAAGATGTGATTTATTATGGCTTTAAAAATAGTTTTTTTTTATCAAAAAACGAATTTTCAACAAATTGAGTTTAACCTTACCCAAACTGTTGTTTTTTTCAAATAAATTGGCACTTATTTAACAAACACACAAATTATATTGAATAAAACTGTGCAACTTTCAACCAACGACTTAAATTTTAAACTAAAAAATATGAAATTTCAACAAATTACATCAATTATAAACCAACTATTTGACTTTTTAACTACAAACGATATATTTTTAACCACATAACTGGATTTTCAACTGAAGAAAGGACAATTTCAAAGCAAAAATGAAATAGATAAATTGTGTGTTCAAAAAATCGAATTTAATTTTTCAATAAAGTGATTAAATTTTCAACCTAAGATGACGAATCCTTAACAAAAAATTAATTTATAACAGAGGAGTTAAACTTTCAGTCAAGTAGTAGTTGAATCTTCAATTAGAAAGTACAAACTTCTTCTGAAAAAAAATATAATAGTTGATATTTCAACCAAAAAAGATATAAATTCTATTTTAAAAACAGTTAAATTTAACAAAACAAAAAAATTAAATATTAAAAATTGTAATTAAATAAATAATAATATTTTTAATAATTAACAATTTAAAAAATAAAGTATTTTGTTTGGATTGTTAAGTTTCAATATTTTTGATAATATAATAATCTAAATACATTGGTTCTGAATCAACCAAAAAAAGTAACATTTTCAGTTATAAAAATTAATATTCTATCAAAGAAAAATAATTTTCAACAAAATATTTGATTTTTCAACAAAAATAAAATAATTTTTAAACAAAAGATGTATTTTGAACTGAAATTATTTAACTTTTAACCCGAAAATATGAATTTACAAACAAATATTTAAATTTTCTACTCAAATAGTAAAACGAAAAAGATGAATTATTAACGAAAAATATATTAGTAGAACAAAAATAGTTGGCTGTTAAACTGGAGATTAATTTTCAAACAAAGAGATCAATGTTCAACTAAAATGATGAATCTTTAACTGGAATAGTTAAATTTTCAGTGAAAAATTATTATTATTCATAAGATAAAATTAATTCTGATTTCAAAGATCCTTGGATCAAAAATTTAAGCAATGTCTTCATTCCTAATGAAATTAATGACATTTTGAGGTTAGGAAGTAAAGTTAGTTCATCCTTTTTGACCAACAAACGTAAAATAATTTTAGAAATTGTTAAAGACATCAAGTCAAATATACAATTAATTAACAATACAGATGATCGTGATTTGTTAAGACATAGAATGATTAACACATCACATCAA
>JAAAKG020091875.1:0-16286 GCA_010014905.2 Druon quercuslanigerum | reverse complement strand
GCTTCGCTCGGGCAGCAAACTTCACACTCGTCAGAAATCACCGCCATTCGTCACTCGATATGTAATGTACTATTATTTGTCATGGAAAATTTTACATTAGATAGGATACCTCAACTTTTAAACATACCTCAAAATCAGATTTTAAAAAAATCTGGCCGCCTCATATCGTACTTTATTTGGCTTAAAATGTTAGTTTTCGTTTTTTTTTCAGAATTTTGTAAATGCTATAAATCTGGTAATTTTTGGTTTTATGAAAAAATCCATTAGGATAAATTATTCGAATTGTTAAACACTGCCAATATAATTGATTAATTTTTTCAAAACTTATCGTGCTCACAGCCAGACAAAACATACAGAGAGACAGACACATTCGTAAATAATAAATAATTTGTGGTTAGTTTTGTTTTTTATTTTAATCGTAAAAAATACATAGAGATATTACAGATAGAGTAGGCATGTCTGCAAGTGAGAGCGTCCACTGAATGAAAAGAGAGAGATAATTGAATTGATATTTCTGTCTCTCTTTTTCAGTGCGTACTGCGCATGCGTTACTGGGAGTAGACAAAATAGAAAAAGACAGGGATGCCAAATTCATTGCCTCTCTCTTTCTAACATTTCAAAATATGTCTGATGCGCGGGCACGTTCTCGTTGCGGACTGCGCGCGCGGCGTCGCGCCAAGTTTGAAAACTGTGATTTGAAACTTCTGAGGAATTACAGCCATACATTGCAAATGAAATTTTGTCAAAGGCTAAATCGATTGGAGAAATCCTTCCCAAGTTAGCGTGGCTACAAAATGTTTTTGCTGAAAAGTCATATTTTGGTTTGAAAATTTAATTTTTGTAGAGAAAATTCGTCATTTGGCTTGAAGTTTCTACAATTTTGACCAAATTTTATTTCTTTATTGAGTACAAAAATTTGATTTGCTGGAAATTCTACTTTTGGGTAACAAAATTCTTTTTTTTTCGTACTAATAACATAGTGTAAGTTATTAAATGAATTTATTTTATAATATTGTTTATTTTAAACTCAAATAAACTAATATTTATAATTATTTTCAGAATACGAAAATGCAATCTTCTAAATCTCTGTTGATGATTCTTGTTATATTAGCACTAATTTATGGTGTAATGACTGGTTGCGAGGGACAGGATTGTGATTCATATAATAATGAGGGAGATCAGTCTCAAGGCACCTGTTGCCGGTATTATAAATGTGGAGACAATAAAAAGTGTCACAAGCCACACTAAAATGTTGTAAATATTCATCATATAATAAATCATTGTATTGTCAAACTACATTGTTGTTTATTTACTTATCCCTTTATGCAAGTATGTTCAAATTAAATAGACATTCTTTCTAAATTCAATTTTTTTCCTAAATAATTTTTCCTAATGATTCCGTTATGGAAAATTCTCGAATAATGTACGTATTAAAAAATTGCAACAGAACAATAAAAGAACAAGATTTTTATTGCAAGTACAATAACTTTAAAAACTACTATGCACATTTTCAAATAAAATTTGCAATTAGCTATTTTTTTCTAATTATTTTTTTAAATCTTCAAGGTTTGTATTATTTTTTAATCTTTTCAGAACTTCTGAATATTTTTTTAATGCTTTGAAATTTTCCTGAAGTTTTAAAAAAATTCTGCAAAATAAAGAAACTGCTTAAAAATCTTCCAGAGTATTTTTCGACAATTTTGGACATTTTTGTTATTTTTTATTTAATCTTTTCAAATAAAAATTTATGAAAAAATTCTCTCTGAAATTATTTGACAATTATTTTCTTGTCAGCATTTCAAAATTATTAAATTTTCAGAAATTTTTTGATCGAAATTTTCAATAATCTACATTTTATTTAGAATGTCTTTAACCTTTTCAAATTTTTGAATTATTTAAAAATATTTTCAAAACTTCTATATCTGTTAAATATCTTTGATACTGATTCTGATTTCTGCTGAATTTTGAAAATAATTTTGCAAAATTAAGCAACTTTGACCCTGCCATAAAGTGGAAACTAAAAAAGACTATATTTTCTCAAAAATCGTGAGAAAAAGTTTTTATTACTCTGAAACCTTTCAAACTCCTTACAAAATTTTAAACTTTGATTTTGAAATTTTCCAAAATCTACATTTTTCTGCAATGTTTTGAAATTTTTTAAAGTTTTAATTTATTTTTTAATCATTTTAAATTGTTTAAATCCGGTAAAATCAGAATCATTTTCTTAATATCTCCTATTTTCTTTTTCAGCATATTTTAAAATCTTTAAAACGTAAAATAGAATTCAATGTTTTTTATTTAAAGTCTTTTGCATTCGTTTTTAAAAGTTTAGGAAAGAATTTGAATTTTTATAATGTCTTTTTCAGTTTTCCCTTGAAATTTAATTTTTAATAATAAATAATTTAAAAAGTTCCCCAGAATCTGAAGAATTTTGTTTTGTTTTCTTGAAAGGCTCCAGAAATCTTAAAAAGTATCTTTTTCAAAATCTTCAAAAATCGAAATTTTGTTTTTCATCTATTGAAAACTTCTCATTATTTAAATTATTTTCGAATCTTTTCAATACTTCTAAATATCTTTTAAAAACATGATTTAAAAATAAAATTCAAAAAGTTAAAAAAAAGGTGAATTTTATACGAAACAAATGAGTTCTTAAATAAAATCGATCAATTTTTTAAAAATAAGTATAATTTTATACCAAAAAAGATGAATTTTTAAAAAGTACTTGAGTTTTCAAGAAAAAAATTCAATTTTCATCAACGCCAGAAAAATAATTTTTAACTAAAATAGATGCTTTTTCAAACAAGAAGAATAATGTAATTACAAAATAGATGAATTTTTTACTAAAAACGGTCAATTTTGAAGCAAAAAAAAAATCAAAGAAATTTCCAACCAATTTGTTCAATTTTCAATCAAAGAAGAAAAAAATTTTCAACTAGAAAAAATAAATATTAAACCAAAAATAAAACTGTTAAATTTTCAGTTAAAAAACTATTTTTTCAACCAAAAAATAATCGAATTTTCAACAAAACAGTTAAATGAACAGCCAAAAAAATTAATTTTTAAGAGCAATAAATAAATTTTCAACCAAGAAGAATAATTTCCTAACAAAGAAGAAGGATTTTCAACTGAAAATAATAAATTCTAAAAAAAAAAATTTTAACAAAATTGTTAAACTTTCAACTTTAAAAATGAATATTTAACCTAAAAAAATAAGTCTTTCACTAAAGATTAACGTTATATTTTCAGATAAAAAATTTTAATTTCGACAAAATATATTAATTTTCAATAGAAGAAATTTATTTTCAACTGAAAAATATAATATATGATAGACCAAAACCGAAAAAGTTACATTTTTAATTCAAAAAGTCAATTATAAACAAAAAAAAAACGATGGAATTTACAACAGAATAGTTAAATTTTTAAACACAGAAGTAAATACACAAATAAAAAGAATAATATTCTTACTAAAAATGAATTTTCTACGAAAGAAATTAATTTTCAACTAAAAGCGATTAATTTTTTTAATCAAACACGAAAGTAATTTTCAACTTTATAAATCAATTTTAATATACAAAATAAGTATTCAACCAAAAATGGAATAGTTAAATTTTCGGATAAAAAGTTGACTTTTCACACAAAAACCGAATTTGCAACAAAATAATTACATTTTCAATTAAATTAATTTTCAACAAAAGATTAGAATTTACAACCCAATAACTGGATTTTTAACAAAAATAGATTAATTTTAAAACGAGAAGAATAATTTTCTATCAATGAAGATGTATGTTCAACCACATAGTTGAATTTTCAACGAAAAAGATTAAATCTTTAACCAAAAATGAAACAGGTTAATTTTCAGTTCAAAAAATCCATTTTTGAATAAAAAAAGAAAAAAAGTGAGAAAAGCAAAAAATATCAACAGTTTTATATTTTTTATGTCAAAATAAGTATTTTAACCAAGAAATTGATTTTTTTGCAAAACTGTGAAATTTCCAACCTAAATATATGATAATAATTTCTATGGTGAAATTAAGTTAAAAATCTAACTATTCTGTTGTAAATTCGATTGTTTTCTTATTATTCAAAATTTAATTTTTGAATTGAAAATTTTACTGTTTAATTTTTTGTTGAAAATTATATTTTTCAGTTCAAAACTCATCACTTTCGTCGAAAATTAAATTTTTCTATCTAAAAGTGTAACTATTACATTTTTGGTTAAATACCTATTTTTTAGTTTTAATATTAATTCTTAAGCTAAAAATTTATCAATTTAATTGATTTTTTTACAATTTATCTTTTTTCAGTTGAACAGTCTTCTTTTTTGGTAGAAAGTTATACTTTTTTCGTTAAGAAAACAGTTTTTTAAACTGAAAATTTAACTGTATCACTTTTTATTGAAAATTTATCTTTTCTAGTTGAAAATTTATTTAATTTTTTGTTGAAAATTGACTTCATGTTTTTTGGTATTAATTATTCTTCTTGTTTGAAAAAGAATCAGTTTTGGTTACAACTTTTTTTTAAATTAATTTTTTGAATAAAAAAGAAACTGTATCATTTTCCTATAAGTTTACCTATTTTAATTAATAATTTATTTCTTTTGTTAAAAATGTATTTTTTGGATAAACGTCTTTTCTGTTGATTTAGAATGATTTTTTTAGACATTCCATTTTCCGTTAAAAATTTATCTTCTTAGTACAATATTCAATTACATGGTTAAAAATTCATGTACTTTATAGAAAATTAAACTATTTTGCTAAAAAAATTGTTGTTGCAAATTTATTTTTAAAAAGGATAATGGAAGCGTTTGTCATTGAAAGTTTATCTATTTTGTTACAAATACTTGTTGTTGTTGTTTTAAAATTTTGAATTTTTGTTTGAGATAGAAAATTATTGCTTGAAAAATTAGATTATTTGTTTTCAATTTCAATTTTTTGCTCGAAAAAAAATCTTTAAAAAAAACATTCTGTTTAAAATTTTCAGAATTTTTGAAATTTGTCATTATTTTTTACATTTTTTTAAACTTCAAGGTATCTTTTAAAATTATTTTATTTGTTTTAAATCCCAAAAATTAAAAAAAAATTACCCATTAAAAATAATGTAAGTAATATTTAAAAAGATTTGCAAAATTAGGAAAAAAAGGAATTATTTGGAAAGATACTTAGAAGTTTAAAGAAAATAAAAAATAAAATGAAAATAATAAAACTAAAAATTAAAATGACAAAAAACGTTTTTTTTTGTTTAAATAAATTATTTTTTTCTGAAATGTTTAAATTTTTCTGAACCAGTTAAAAAAACCAATTTCTTGCATTATTTTAAGATGAGGTGGTTATAAATAATAATTAATTGAAAGAAAATTATTACTATTAATAATTTTTGTTAAACAATAATGTTTGTTAACTTGCATTATTTATTACTTTATGGGTAAAAACTGAGTATAGTCTTAATTTTTTTAAAAAACCATACCTTTCTAATATTAATAAAAAATAAAATAGTTATAAACAAGATTAATTTGTTTAAATATTTATTTTTGCTAAATTTCCGGACGATAGGAATGAAAATTGGAAAAAAAATTTGACCGTCTTGACGACCATGATTATCTGCCTATTTCAGGAATAACAGTTTGTTTGAAGTTTGAATATTTATTTTTCAAAGAGTAATTATGATAAGAAATTAACGCACGCGATTAATCTCATATTTTGAGCTTGGTGGAAATTTCCATTCTTAATTTATATGTTAAAGATTCTGTTTTGTCGTTATGATTTGCCTTTAATTTGATAAAATTACAAAATTGTTAAATGCAAAATTTCAGAACGATCAACTGCAATGAGAAATTTTTAACCAAAAATAAAGTCGTTAAATTTTAGTCTAAAAAACTAATTTTCAACAAAAAAAACGAAATCTCGGAACCAGTTAAACTTAACTAAAAAAGATGAAATTTTAACAAAATAGTTTGAATTTAAAAAAATTCTAACTTAAAACAAAATTATTTGTTTAAAAAATTTATTTTAAATATTTTTTTGTTATGGAAAATCTTACATAAGAAAAATTCGCAATAATGTTTGAACCCATAGAAAAATGTTTAATTTTAGAAACATCAGAAACTTGTAACCCCTTTGTAGAAGGCAAACGCTACTTTTAAACGTACCTCAAAATCGTATTTAAAAAAAGAATCTGGCCGCTTCATATCGTACTTTATTTGGCTTAAAATTTTCGTTTTCGTTTTTTCCAGAATTTTGTAAATGCTATAACTCTGGTAATTTTTGGTTTCATGTGAAAAGTCATTAGGATAAAATGTTCGAATTTTTGAATACTGCCAATACAATAGATTAATTTTTTCAAAAATTATAGTGCTCACAGACAGGATGGTGCGCAGGCACGTTCACGTTGCGGACTGCGCAGGGCGGCGTCGCGCCAACTTTGAGCGCCTAATGGATAGACTTTAACTAAATTTTTTTAAATATCATTAATATTATAACCAAAATTGAAAATTGTGATTTGAAACTTCTGAGGAATTATAGCCATAAATTGTAACTTAAATTTTGTCAAAGGCTGACTCGATTGGAGAAATCCTTCAAAAGTTAGCGTATCTACAAAAAGCAGCTCGATGCATTGGGAAAAATTTTTTTTCTTATTTTTAAAATAGTTATAAGTAAAATTTTTTTTTGAATTTTTGTTTGTACATTCTTACAAAAAATTAAATTCTCTACAAAAAGTTGCTCTTTAAATTTGTTCGTAAGCTTAATGGGAAAGAAGTTCCAGTGCATAGAAGAAGAGGAAAAACATTAAACAATCGAATACTGAGAACAATTAATTTTTTTCAAGATAAAAGTTTTTTTCCTATGTTTGAAATGATAATTAAAATATTCTTCGTTTTCTATACACTATTTTATGCCAGCAGAGAAATATCCATATTTTAATATCGTAGTCGATAAAATTTTTTTCCTATATAGCGTGTAGTGAAACCCAGCGGAAACAATAAAAATATTCTAAAAGAATTTTAAAAATTGTTATTAAAAGCTGATTGGTTTATTTTAATTTTCCAAACGGAATTTGTTTTTCTCATTGGTTGATTCAAAAATTCGAAATATTGCTTTGATTTTATTGTTGTATCACTTAAAATTAAATTAAAAATGGTAAGTGATAAAAAAAACAAATCGAAGTTGATGATCAAAATTTGGATTTACTGTGACAAAATGGCTAAATAACCAAAGTTATATAACTTGTTTATCTGCATTAAAAAATATCAAAGTAGTTAACGATGTTGCGGAGAGAGCAGTTGCTCTAGTATAAGAATTTAATCAGTTTGGAACTAAAAATGAATATCAAAAAAAATATTTTTGGAAAATTCGGCTTTTTAGCAAAAAATTTTTTTAAAAATAAATTTCAGATTTTAGTATTGAAATATAAACTATGGTACTTTTTCCTTGGGAATTGATCTTTTTATTCTTTTTATCATTAAAATCATGCGCATACTATCGAATAAAAATTATATGTAAACATTTTACTGTAACTTGTGTCATTTTTTCATAAATTTTGTTTGTATATATTCAATGTAGATATAATTTAGGCAAAACATTTTGGTGAATAAAATATTATTGTATCTTGTATCCTAATTCCAAAAAGTTAATTTTTTTACTTTTAATATATTTTTATAATCAGAGTTTATAACAAACTTGTGAATATTTTTTGGTTAAGCTACTTTTGATTTTTAATTCTGCTTATCTCTTGTGTCGCTTTTCCAAGAATTTACTGTTTAAATTTTTGATCTTATTTTTTACGATTGAAACGAAATCTCTTGATTTTGTTCATATCATATGTTGTTTCGCTTAACATATGTTCATTTAATTTTTTTTTTATTTTAAATATACTATAGCTCTCATAATTTTCTTTTTGTCAAAAAATGTCGTAAGGATAAATTGTTCGAGCTTACGAGTACTATAATTATTTCTCAAGCTAGAAAAGATAAATCTGGTTGCAAAAGGTATCAATGTAAGCACCGCAGAATATTCAACGAATGTTTGTGCCATTTTTCATGACCAATTTCGTAATTAAAGTACAGTGAACCGTAATATTTTTTAATAAGTCGTGGTTTCCTATCCAATTAATTTATACAAATCTTTCAAAGCAATTTTTAAGTTCAGCAGGCCAACATGCATTGGAAAAATATAGCGTCACTGAATGTAATTTTTTTTTATTTTTACTTGGTACACTGATGTAGTATGCCTATAACATTAGACATATTAAGTATGTAAACCTGGTTTCCTTTTTACTTCATTATGCACATATTAGGCGGCAATCAAGTGCATTAAGGGGGACCTACAGCTTTAATTGGGATTCGAACTACTAAAAATATGGTATGAGTATACAGGAAAAATTTCAATGATCAGGGATTTACTACATAAGTATTATTTATAGACATCATTTCTAATTAATCTTTAGCTGCATAAAATAATGTCAACGTGGTGCATTCACAGGAAAATAAAAAGGTGATTTTTCTGCAGACAATTTTCTTGTAAACTCAAAATTAATAATTAAACTTATTATTATTCATAAATTATTATTTATAATAAACTGATAAACATAGTTTAATGCACATAGTTGAAAGTGTACAATTTATTGTGCACAGTTTCAATGTGCGGACTAATCAGATAACGAAATGTACAATTCAAAAGAAATAATGTGCAGAGTTATTATATGTGTAGACTTTAATGTGTAGACTAATGTGTACACTCTCATGTGGTGAATTAAATGTGTAGAGTGGGCCACCTTCATTTAATGTCTACACCCAGTGTAGAGTTGTACAATGTGTAGATTCGATATGTGTAGTATCGATACCCAGCCATTTTAAGTACGGCCCCTAACAGGACCATTTCGCTGGCTCCACCACCCACGCATATTTAACTTTTTCAGGCCAGATGTTTATTGCAGAATTCGTTCAAATTTGTTGAGCCTGATTTCTCAAAAAAAAAAAAAACTGGCAAGGCCAGCGAAACGTAAATATTTGGCCTGAAAAAAGTTAAATTTGCGTGGATGGTGGGGTCAGCGAAATGGTCCTGCCCCTAACCTGCACACGGCATTAGCGGATTAGCGGCACTATTCAGAGGGTGGACTGTATTAAACAAAATATATTTTAGTTTTTTAAACTTATATATATATATATATATATATATATATATATATATATATCTGATTACCTTCATACGGTATAATATTAAGCCAATACATTGCGTATGTAAATATGATAAACATCTAGCTATAACGCTTGAGACAGCTTCTTATAGAGATTGTGCTGCCTGTCGTGCAAACTAGTTCGTTAAGAGAGGGGCTGAGAGAGGCTGAGAGGGGCAGAGAGGGGCAGAGAGGGGCAGAGAGGGGCATGGAGGGGAAGTATTGGAATGGAAATTTTGGCGTAGGACGAAAGTGGGGTGAGTAAGGGTAGCTGGTGAGGGGCAGTGAAGAAGGGAAGGGATATCGAGGGGAAACTTCTACTTCGACTATTCTTTAAATTGAGCTTCCCATAATCGTGACGGCAGTTAAATCCAAAGTTGAGTTTTTTGACTGTGGTGCCACCTAAAAAGTAAGTCGACATAGAATATATTCATACACTTTATACAAATCTTAATCGCTTATTTCTTTATTTTTCCTGAAACCCAGAGCTTTCCTCTATAAAGAGTGATGTATGATACATTTTCAGAGTGTATAAAATAATAATATAACGATTATTTTTATTTTAGGAGAAAGAAACTACTAATTTACATTTGAAAAAATAGTTCCAGGTCAAATAGAGATACCCCAATTCAGTCGCTGAACCCTAATTTAGTCGCTGAATTGGGGTATCCCTTTTTTACCATAAAACTTTTTCTTTAAATCTAAGTTAGAATTTTTCTACTAATAACATAGTGTTAAGTCGATTATTAACTGCTTTAGTGAACATTTTCATTAATCTTTAGCAAAAAATGCCTACACTACTTTATCGCATTGTAGCGATTTCGAGTTATAGAATTTCTTATTTGAGCCCACCAGAACCTGCTATAGAGTTATTAAATGAATTTATTTTATAATATTCTTTATTTTAAAGTTTAATAAACTAATATTTATCATTATTTTCAGAATACGAAAATGCAATCTTCTACATCTATGTTGATGATTCTTGTTGTATTAGCACTAATTTATGGTGTAATGTTGTCAATATTCATCATATAATAAATCATTGTATTGTCAAACTACATTGTTTTTTATTTACTTATCCCTTTATGCAAGTATATTAAAATAAAATATAATTTTTATCTAAATTCAATTTTTTCCTAAGTTATTTTTCCCTGATGAATATTTTGATTTGATTTTATTGCGCTAGAATGATCAATCGCGGACAGAACTTTTGAAATTGCCAAAAAAAAGAAAATTCCCGAAATTATAAAATTGGTGAAATATAAAAATTCCGATATGGAAAATTCTCGAATAATGTAATTATTAAAAAAAACGCAACAGAAAAATATAAGAACAAGATTTATATTGCAAGTACAATAATTTTAAAAACTAATATGCACATTTTCAATTAAAAATTCCGTTAAGCTATTTTTTCCTATTTATTTGTTTATATCTTCAAGTTTTGTATTATTTTTTATTCTTTTCAAAACTTCTGAATATTTTTTATTGCTTTGAATTTTTCCTGAAGTTTTAAAATAATTCTGCAAAATAAAGAAACTGCTTTAAAATCTTCCAGATGATTTTCAGACAATTTTGTACATTTTTGTTATTTTTTATTTAATCTTTTCAAATAAAAATTGATGGAAAATTCTCTCTGAAATTTTTAGACAATTATTTTGTTGTCAGCATTTCAAAATTATTAAATGTTCAGAAATTTTTTGATAGAAATTTTCAATAATCTTCGTTTTGTTTAAAATGCCTTGAAACCTTTGCCAATTTTCCAAAGTTTTTTTTTTATAATTTTTTCAAAACTTCTAAATATTTTAAATATCTTTTAAACTTATCATGATTTTTGCAGAAATTTGAAAATAATTTTGAAAAATTAAACAAACTACCTTAAAATCTTCCAGATGTTTTTTTGACAATATTAGAACTATTTAGAAAGGTTTTGAAATGTCTTTAAATATTCTCTTTAGATTAATTTTTAGCAATAAAAAATACGTTCAATTTTCTCAAAAATCTTGAAAAAAAATTTTTATGACCTTGAAACCTTTCGAAATTTAAAATCTGATTTTTAAATCGTCCAAAAATCTACATTTTACTTTAAATGTTTTAAAGTCTTTTTAAGTAGGTCCTATTTTTATATAAATCTTTTAAAAAAATTTATTAATGTTTTTCGAAGTCTGAAAATTTAAATGAAATTATTATTTTTATTCAATGAAAATTTATTAAATTATTATTTTCATTCAATGAAAATTTATGAAATTATTATTTTCATTCAATGAAAATTTATGAAATTATTCTGTTCAAAATCTTGCAAAATCTACATTTTATTTAAAATGTCTTGACCCCCTTTCAAATTTTTGAATTATTTAAAAATATTTTCAAAACTTCTAAATCTGTTAAACATCTTTGACAATGATTCTGATTTTTGCTGGAATTTGAAAAAAGAATTCTAAATTAAACAACCTTGAACCTGCCTTAATGTTAAGAAAATTAATTTTCAACTAAAAAGAAAAGAATTTTCAGCCAAAGTAATTAGTTTTTAATCATAGTAATGAATCTTCAACCAGAGAGATTTTTAAAAAAATAATTCAATTTTCTAAAAAACAGAACATTTTTTAACGAAAAACATTACATTTCCAGGAAAAAGGTAAGTTTTCTACAAAAAATGTAATAGTTAAAGTGAATTTTTAACTAAAATGATAAATCTTCACCTAAGAAATTTAACTTTTAACCAAATACAAGAATTTTCAACTAAAATGTTAAATTCACTACCAAAAATAAAATACTTAAATTTTTTTAAAGTTCTCGACCGGTTTGCTGCTCGCCTCCTTCGTTGAGGCAGGACCGGATAGGCCACGCACAGAGGTGGTGCTTGATTGGGGCTCTTTTATACTTTTGATTCTGCTCATCAGTAATTTTTATTGCAATTTATTGCAAATGTTTAAATTTATTCATTGTTTTTTTAAATTATTTACAATTATTTCAATTCCGAATTACCGTTATATTAAAGAATAAAAAAATGATAAACATTTTTTTTATTTCTTAAAATTTTTATCAACTAGAATATTAATAAAAATGTAAATATAGTGTTACATGAGTAAACTATTTTTAAAACGAATTAGGCATCTAAATGCTAAATAAATTATTTATATGAAAAACACTCAAAAATTTTAAAACTGAATAATAATGGAATTATTATTATATATTTTTATAACTTCAATTTCTATTAAATAATACGATTTTCCTTTATGTTTTACTATATATAAATTCGTTTTCTTGCACCTATCCATCGTAAATTTTCACGATTATTTAATACTCCAACTTTTTCGGTTACATAATTTTCATTACACCTAGGCACTTTTTATATTTATTTATTTTGGAAATTTCATTATTGTTCAATTTGAATATTTTTGAGTGTTTTTCATATAAATAATTTATTTAGAATTCAGATGCTTATTCGTTTAAAAATAGTTTACTCTCGTAACAATATATCTACATTTTTATTAATACTCTAGTTGATAAAAATTTTAAGAAATAAAAAAAAACTTCATCATTTTTTTATTCCTTAATATAATAATAACACAATAAATTAGAATAAAAATTACTGATGAGCAGAATCAAAAGTATAAGAGAGCCCCAATCAAGCACCACCTCCGTGCGTGACCTATACGGTCCTGCCTCAAGGAAGGAGGCGAGCAGCAGACCGGCAGAAAACCGTGATCGTCGAATAAAACTCAACTCAGATACGATTGCACGTTTTTAATCGTATCTTGGGACCAAATTAAGATTGTTTAAGTTTTTTTGGCTTGAATTGAAGACAAAATTTAAGGCTCTATGTTGCATTATTTTCAGATTTCTGAAGCGATTTTCCTAGGTCATGTTAAAAGTTGAAGTCGAGGTCGACATTTCAGAAAATCTAGAATTGTCTTTAAAAAATTATCACGTGCTGTATTCTTTTCAGCAGATTAAAAAAAATCTGTTTGACATTACTAGACGTGGAATTTCGTAGGCTTTCCAACTGTTTTCTTAAAAATGCCCTGTCATCTTTTTTCGCTGAGTTATCGTGGTTCAAAGCCAGCAGTGATATTTAATAGTGCTTGCGTCAATCGATTTCATCATTTCCGACGGAAAATTTAATTACTGTGTTAAAAATTAATTGTTTTAACTTAAAATTTAATTCTAAAATGTTTCATTTTTAGTTGAAAATTAATTTTTTTTTAACTCAAAATCCAACTACTTGGCTAAAAGTTTGCCTTTTTGAGTTTAGAATTGAACTATTTCGTAAAAAACTCATGTATTTTGTTAAAAAATCGTTTTTTTGTGGAAAATTAATCTTCTTGTTTAAAAAAATTTTGTCTTTGAAAATTTAAGTAATCCAGCTGAACATTCATAATTTTGTTTGCAAATTTATTTTTTCAGTTGAAAATTTAACTGATCAGGTTAAAAATTCATCTTGTTGATTCAAATGAAACTATTTTAGTTACATATTAATTCAAAATAGTTCACAATTCGTCACTTTGATTGAAAATATTCTTTTTGTTGAAATTTTTTTCTAACTAATAATTTACCTATTTCATTTATGGTTAAAAATTGATCTTTTTTAGTTCAAGATTAAACATTTTCATTGGAAATTCATATATACTTGGTTAAAAATTCGTATATTTTGTTATAAAATTCAACTTGATGGTTAAAAATTTATCTGTTTGGTAAAAAATTAATTTCTGTTGTTAAAAATTCGTTTCTTTTTTGGTTGAAAGTTATTTTAGTAACTGAAAAGTTAAGTATTTATTTTTGGTAGAGGTTTAACTTTTTAGTTGAAAATTTATGTATTTGGTTAAAAATTAAATTTCCTAATGAAGGTTTATCAAATAAAAAATGTTCTGGTTTTTAGAAAATTGAATTTTTAAAAAAATTTTCTGGTTAAAGATTCATCACTATGATTAAATAGTAATTTCTTTGGCTAAAAATTCTTTTTTTTTAGTTAAAAATAAATTTTCTTAACTTCAAGGCAGGTTCAAGGAGTTCAGAAGTTTTAAAAAAATGTTCCTTTCCAAATAGTTCCAATATTGTAAAAAAAATAATCTGGAAGATTTTAAGGTAGTTTGTTTAATTATGCAAAATTATTTTCAATTTTCAAAGATTTAGAAGTTTTGAAAATATTAAAAAAACATTCGAAAATTGGCAAAGCTTTCAAGGCATTTTAAACAATACGTAGATTATTGAAAATTTCGATCAAAAAATTCTGAACATTTAATAATATTGCAATTCTGACAACAAAATAATTGTTCAAAAATTTCAGAGAGAATTTTTCGTCAATTGTTATTTGGAAAGATTAAATAAAAGACAACAAAAATTTCCAAAATTGTCGGAAAAATAATTTGGAAGATTTTAAAGCAGTTTCTTCATTTTGCATTGGAAAAAAATAGCTAAATGCAATTTTTATTTGAAAATGTGCATAGTAGTTTTTAAAATTATTGTACGAGCAATAAAAGTCTTGTTCTTATATTACTCTGTTGCGTTTTTTTAAAATACATACATTATTCGAGAATTTTCCATATCAAAATTTTAGTTATTCACTAATTTTATAATTTCGGGAATTTTATTTTTCGGGAATTTCACAGTTCTGTCCGCGATTGCTAATTTTAGTGCAATAAAATCAAATCAAAATATTCATTAAGGAAAAATGATTACACTATGTTATTAGTACGAAAATGCTAATTCAGATTTAGAGAACAAATTTCATGATAAAAAAAAAGGATACCCTAATTCAGTGACTGAATCAGGGTATCCCTATCGGACCTGGAACTATTTTTTTAAGTCTAAATTAGTAGTTTCTATATACTTTACTACAGGTAAACTTATACTCTACTTGTAATCCCATATAATTCACTTGAAATGCTTATGTATTTAAATTTAATTGAATTGTTATTTCAGTTTATTTATTCGTAATTTCACTTAATCCATTTGTAATTTCAGTCCATCCACTCTTAACCTTAGGTTATTCACATTTGAAACTACATTTGTAATTACAGACAATCCTCTTGTAACTCCAGGTAATCCATTTGTTATCCTAGGTAATTTACTTGTAATTTCAGAAAAACTGTGTACTTATAATTCCTGTTAATGTAACTTGAAATTTGAGGTATTCCACTTTTAATACAGATAATCCACTTGTAATAAATACATATCAATCTAATTTTAATTAGTGGTAATCTTCTTCTTATTCTAGGTCATACACATGTAATTAGTGATAATCTACTTTTTATCGGCCATAATCCACTTGTAATCCCATTTAATCCATATATCCATATATAGTATGCATATATACATGTATGCATGTATACATATTGATATATTGATATATATATATATATAGTCTGTCGAAATCCGGTTATGTAACGTGTAATCATAGGTAATCTACTTTTAATTCCAATTAATCTACTTGCCATATGTAATTCACGTACAATTATAGATAATACACTTGAAGTTATAGGTGATTCACTTGTAATTAAAGGTAATCCACTTGTAATTATAGGCAATACACTTGTAATTATAGACAATACGCTTTTAGTTATAGATAATCCACTTGTAATTATAGGTAATACACTTGTAATTATATATAATACACTTATAATGGGTAATCCACGTGTAATTATTGGTTATTTACTTATAATTCCAGTTAATCTACTTGTAATTATGCTTTGTCCATTTTTCATTCTTACAGAGGTGCGCAAAAGTTTTGGGCCAAACACATTTTTGACTATATCTGGTGAATAAACGCAGTTGAGAAAAATCGAATATATACCAAATTTCAGTATTTTATTGAACTACAAAATTACAACATTTACATATTTTTAATGAAGTTTGTTCACAATTCCATTCACATTGTTTGTAACGACAGTGTTCAAAAATAATGAACCACACTTATCCCATTGGTTCATAAAATAGTTAACGTTCAAAAAATCAACAAGAAAGTTATTATTCCGTTGCTTATTGACTAATACTTTGTAGCCATAACCTTAGCAGCAATTGCAGCAGCACATCGTCGAGGCATTAAATCAACTAAGCGTTTAACGTAGTCTTTCGGTATTTTTTCCCATTCTTCCTGAAGAGTTCGCCATAAGTCATCCTTG
>JAAAKG020091864.1:0-16286 GCA_010014905.2 Druon quercuslanigerum | reverse complement strand
TTTTATTTTACAAAATTCATATAAAGTGGTTATTTAGAACGATTTCAAAACATTCCAAAAAATTTAAAAAAATGTTTAAAAATGAATCTAAAAATTTTGAAGCTTTTTGAATATTTTAAAAGGTTTAAATGAAATAAAAAAATTTCTTAAGATGCTTGGGAATAATTAAAATGGTTCTTCATTTTTTAGTAATAATTTTACATTAAGTAATTAATTTCTTTAAAAAATTTCCATGCGTCAAAAAGTCCTAAAGCTCCTTTAATAATTAATAAATAAATTAAATATTTCAAACACAAAACTAAACAAAAAATCATTTTATAAGAAGAAAAATGTTAAAAATACAAAATACAAAAACAAGTGAAATACCAAAATTTTCTCCCTTTTGAGTGAATAAAAAATTCTTTCCTTTCGTTAAAAATATAAAAAAATTCCCTTCTCGAATTTACTAGAAAAAAATTGACTTTCGTTCATTAAAATTTACTAAAAAACGATGAGGATATCCATACGGCTATCTGCAAAAATAAATACTTCACAATACAAATTTTAAAAAGACAAAATGTCCCCTTTCAATAAAAAAAATTGAAAATACGAAATTTAGGTTTTCAAGCTAGAAAGAATTTTAGATCAAAAACAATAAAAATTGAATCATTTTATGGGATATTTCATGGATAAAATTTAAAATGATTGGAAGAATAGTAGCTGAGAAAATTTCCGCCCCAGATCAAAGGGCTTCTAATTGTTAATTTTACCATGTTAAATGTTTGTTAATTTTAAATTGTTCAGTTTTTTTTAAAATTTTAATGCCCTGGAAAAATGTTTCTTAACCAGAAAAATTCAACATTTTTGTTCTACTTGAGTCCACCCTGAAATATTTATTTCGAGAATTCGTAAGCTGTCTTCCAGGGTTCGAAACTTCTCCGAGTTGTAAAGTTATAAATCATATAATATAATTTTTTTTCTTCTCATATTGCATTCTGAAATTTTCCGTAACTGTTCATAGAAAAATCAAAGAAAGGAATGTGTAAAGTTGTCAAGTTGACCAAGAACCAGAGTCTAAAGAACGGAAGCAAGGTATTGTACTGAAGAGTAATACGTCTGCAGTACAAAGAATAGTAACAAACTTTTTTATGGTGCACCATAATGGCCCCCGTCTAGGCCCTCTTTAAATAAAGTGAAAGGTGCTCAGAGGTTGACGTTAGGAGAGATTGACTGTTGGTTGGTAAGGCAGGTGGAGGCGGGAATTTAACAGTAAGTGGGACTATTTTTTTTCTCAAGAACATCACCACTCGTTCAAAAAAAATCTCAGAAAATTCTAGCCAGGTAGACGTAGAAGCCTAAAGAGACAAAAAATGAGCTGGAAGTCTTAAAAAATCTGAAAAAATTTACAGACGGTCCTTAAGGTGTCTAGAATGCAACGCAATTTTCACAAAACGGTCTGTAATTAGGAAACAAAACGGTATTTCGAAATTTTAAAAACTGCGTTCCATTCTAGACACCTTAATAAGCGTCTGTGAATTTTTTCAGATTTTTTAAGACTTCCAGCTCGTTTTGGGAAGTCTCAAAAGTTGAGGCTTAAAAAAAGTTCCTCAAAAATCTCGTTTTTTAACACGTTTTACACCAGCTAGCGTAAAACATTTTTTGAAAACAACAATATGCATATTGTTCAACGAGGGAGAGTTTAAGCTCTCATCTCTACCTGGCTAGATTTTTCTGCGATTTTTTTTGAACGAGTGGTGAGCGTTCAAAGGAAGAGTCGCGTACCCTTGCGCGCGCCTCTTTCTGCGCAGGCGCGAAATCAAATCCTAGATATGGCTTTCGCGCGCTTATATTTGAAATACAAAACATGCAAAACCAGCTAGAGCACATTTCTTCTATTATTGCAGTTAAATATATTGATTGATCTTGTTGTTGAACCTCAATAATATTTGCTCCTTATTTTTTCATGAAACAACAGAGAAAGTCACTGATCGTGAGCTGTAGGTGAATTTGATTTTTGGTCTTGATTTGTCTTGCATAAAAAATAAGACCGCCAATTAGATAATTTTTTGATGATAAAAGACGAAATATGCCCTTTCCTGATCCAACTCTAGAATTTGTTAATAAACATTTGAAAACGCCTCTTCTTATCAACCTCTTGATTTTTTTTCTATACCGCCGTTATTTTCTCTACATAAGCATTGTTAAGATAAAGAAAAATACTTGGGGGGGAATTTATCAATAGTTGCGGCAGTGTTTTTAGCATTTCAACACCCCTTCTCTGATTACCCTCGTCTCGCGCAAACGAAGCGCGCAAACGCGAGACAGTTCTTGCACTACTCACCCAAGCCGGTCACTATGCTGCGGCGCCAATTTATCCTGTGTTGTGCATTCCATCGAATTTTCCTCACAACCAGGTCCACTGAAAAAACGTGAGCAAAATTCCAAATTTATCAGATTTTTTGAAAATTACAGCCAACTCGCCTCACCACCAGTCATTGTCATCTTTTTCCCGAAAATAGTTTCATCCATGCATGCCAACCAGTCTGCGGGTCGACTCATTTTGAAATGAACTATTCGGAGATTAGTACTTGCGCCCGTTTCCTCCCAGCTCCCAGTCCCTTTTTTTCCTCCCGAAATTCCACGAGATTTGTTCAAATAAATCATTTGTCAGCTCTTAACAATTATTATTGTTGCAAAACACAGTGAGTGGCGTCCTTTCGTTTATCGGTTTATTTTGTATTGCCTTACGTTTTCTGCCGCGGTAGTATTCTATGTGTACGGTAGAATTTAGAGGTAGCGTGGCTCTGTTTTTTTCAAAAATTTCAACATTTCGATGTTTTAATAAAAATATGAGTTATAATGTATGAAAATTTTTACTTTTTATTGCTATTTTAATTTTTTTGGTTTTTTCACAACTTGCATTTACTATTTTGCCTCCTGATGCGAGAAGTTTTGGCGCGCTATGCATAAATGTTTATGATAAGTATACGGTATATAATATATAATATAATATATATATAATATAAAATATATATTTATATATAATATAATATATAATATAATATAAAAAGTAAAAGTATATAAGGCTTTCATGTTCTAAGGCGTCTTATAAATATTTTTATAATTATAACATATATTTTTCACTTTTTCCCTTATTTGCATAAGATAGTTGCAGGTTTTTTAAATGTTTATGATTTTTTTTTGTTATAGTTTTTAACTTGATTTTACGATGCTACCATCTGACCAGATGACATAGACCACGTTATAGGTATCTTTATATTTATTATATTTTTAATTAGCTGCTTTATTTGGATAGAATAGTTTCAGATTTTTTATGACTATTATTATCTTTTCTATCTAGATTTTACAATTTTACTGAATGACCAACTCAGAGTCCTTTACAGATATTTTTATATTTAGTATATATTTTAATGTGATGCCTCTTTTGGATGATATGAATGCAGGTGCTTTATTTTTTTATGATCATTTTATTTATTTTTATAAATCTGATTTTACATTTTTCAAATGACTCACAATAAGTTGATATTTTAAAAAATTGCCCGCAAGTTAATTTGAATTCAGTATCCCGTAAAAGTGTGATCTTCTTGTGAAATTAAAATATTTAGAAAATCGAAATTAAACTAAAATTTGCAGCCCTTTAGCCATTTCCAATTAAAAAGTACCAACTTGTCCATTTTAAAATTTATTTTTTTAAATGCCCAGCATTAAATTCTACATAAATATTATTGTAAATTTTACTAATCAATTTTTTTCAACAAAAATTCCCGTGTATCAGTTTCTTTTTGAAAAAAAAGTTTTATAAACGAAACCAACAAAATATTAGCTCACATTAAAAAATTTCGCAGCTACAAATTTATTTATGACATTGTTAGTAAGAATCGTAATTGTTGATGCTTTTTTAATTAATAATAACAATGAGTAATTTTCTATTAATATGCTTCTCAATATTTTCTTTCACTTAAAAATAATCCATTTTTGATTTTAACTTTTGAGCGTACATTTTTCATTTAAAGAATTTTAAAATGCAGTTTTAAAGACTTAAAAATAAAAAATAAGTAAATATGCATATAAATATTAATGATTTAAACTTCTATAGTAATAGTGGCAAAAAAAACTTATTCGGTAAAAAAAGTAAAATCTTATATCCTCGATATGGAGGCGGAGTTGAAAGGCTGAAATTAAACAGCTTGGATAATAAAAAAGTGTGCGTTAGAATCCGAAAAAAGGAAAATAATTAAATTATTAATAAATATGGTTTTTAAATATAGATGATTTTGCAGGTGAAGCGATTTTGAGAAAAAAAAGTATACATTAAGGGACTCGGAAAATGGCTGAGGGTGGAAGCGAGATCAAAACTGGGGATAGTCATATGGAAGTGAATGAATGCCTGGCTAGTTGGCTGAATTATTTACAGGTGATTCAAAAAATGCCTTTATTCTAAAAAAATATGTACTTTTATTATAAAGTAGGGAACACCACCTTGGAGTGGTAATCGTTGACCCTCAAGTGCAATATCTGTTTTTAAGATACTCTTTTTTGCGAGACTCTGGACTACAATTTGATTTCAAACAATGGATTTAAATAAAGTAATAATTATTAACATAAATTGAATAAAACGAATGATTTTGCATACGTTATAGTATGTTTGATTCATGGTTATCTACTGTAGGGTGTTTTCCACTACTTTTACATTATAGAATTAGAGCGCTATAGCATTAATGTCTCATTTGTATTTTTACAAAATTAAGTATATTATGCTTTATGGTTTGCTTAAGCGTTCCTCTTGCAGTTAGAAATTCAAAAGTGGTAATTTTTTAATTTTATATAAGGTTCTCAAATAGATAATCTAATGTTATTCTCAATAAAAATACATGCTAATCCCGATTTAAGCTCTGCTCTAAAGTTGAAAAAAACATACACAGAACTGTCAAAATGCAATTCTACAAATAAAATTAACATTGTTTTGGTAGATGTTAAACGGACTATGAACCGAGGATACAAAATTAGAGTGTTCTAGAATTAGATCATTCAACTCTCTAATTCTATAGAGTTTATTTTCCATATCTATAGTTTGAGGCTACTTAGGCATCAAGTTACTATGAAGAATGCAAAAATTCTAATTTTTTTATTTCGCGCAGTTCTAAAACAGATAACGTAATGTAACTTAATCAAAAGATTTTAGCTCTCTTAAAATAAAGTTGACACAAATGATGGAGATAGAACACTAAAATTCTCTAGAATTAGTCTTTCATATTCATATTTCAGGAATAATGACTTGTTTTTTTTTTGACAGAGGTTGAACGGAGTGTGTACGGCGGGTACAAAATTGGCACTGTCTCTTCAAACTCTGCTCTCAATCCACAATACGAATTCCCTATGCAAATTGACAGGTCAATGCTTGGCAGGTTGGGAAGGCTTAACAAGGGCTACTAGTGTAGCCACAAATACTGTCAAAAATCATGTTGTCGTAGCTTTACAGGATCACGAGATCCTTGAGAATGCCGGAGACAAGCACGTAAGATTTGTTTTTTTATTTGCAAAAGTAAATACAAAACAAAAGGAAAATCAAATTATGCTTTTGTTCCGTGTTCTATTATAGTGATTATTACATGCTCTAATTAATAAAAGTAATTAAAATTAAAGAAACTTGGTAGCTGATTCCTGATATCAAAATCAAAGACAGTTTCGATTGCTGGTGACCTTCAGTAAAAGCGGTACTAGTATCGATTGTATGTCAACTTGATAATTAACTATTACTTTCTTGATTCTAGGACATCCTTCGTGACAATCTACTAACCTTCATAAATCTTCAGTATCAGTTTTGTGTCGCATGCTGTGAAAACCTGAGTAAGCAATTAGATGCTAATCTCTAAAATCTAAAATCGACTTTAAGAATCTCTATTTTTCCAATTGATGGTGGATTCTTTTAAGGTGGAATGGCTGATTGTTCTTGTTTGCAAGCTGGAAACGCTGAATGTGATATTGCAGCACTTCAACAATGTTTCGAACGATTGTACTGTTCACCACCCCCCATAGTCACATCTCAGCTGTCTCAGCAAAATTCTCACAGATCACCTTTACCCTATCCGCTGTTTCCTCTGCAGGTATTATTTTACTATTACCTATTAGAGAAGTTTGATATCTTTAGAGGAAAATATCACTTTGAAAAATTGGATACTTTGCAAAAAACGCCGAATTAAAAAGTATTGTTTCGCAATTAAGAAATGTTCTATCAAAGAATCTGATGTGCGACAACCTTTTCCAAGGTTCAGAGACGATGGTCGGAGACTGCTGCTGGTGAGATGTCTGGAGAGTCTGCAGAAAATACAGTCAGAAGATGGTCCATGCCCTGGGAAATGAGAACGAGGCTCAAAGTACCTCTAGAAGAACGCAGTAGCAGTAGTAGTCAGGATGGACTCCGCGAAGCCATACAGCTTCTTTCTTGCAAACCCGGTACGTTATAACGATATAATGATATAGTGATAATGGAAACTACCATTTTTTTCATAAATTTCTAATTTTCATATATTGAGAAGTTTAATTTGTATATTTCATCGATATCTTCAGGTATAAGGCCTTCAAACCAGCTCTCAAATTTTGCTGGTCAGCACATACCGGGTTACGAGTTGCGCGTTACAAGTTACGAAAATTCAATTTGGCCGGATACGAGACCAACAGGTAATTTCATTTTTAGAAATAATTGAGCGATTGGGTGCAATAATGTATCAATTTGTTTTGTGCATAACTTCATGAATAACAAGGAACTTATGCAAATTTAACAACACCCTTACTGCATGCAGTTTAATTATAGATTCATTCATAGTAATTGATTCGAATGTATGCCATAAAACGAAGTGATTTCAGTCATGCAAGGCCAGTTCGGACATTTCTGAATTAATAGTTTCAATTATTTAAGGTAGGTACTTTTAAGGGGGGAGTTTTAGGGTCTAGCGGGTGACAAAACACGATGCGCCGGAAACCGATTAATATCAAGTAAAAATTTAGATAAAATCTATTTGTGTAGGTTAATTTACAAACACTTTAAATTTTAATCTAAACTATTTTCCGTTCTACTTTAAACGTGTATACATTTGTATTTGCTGTAAATTTTAAATTAAATTTGGCATATGCTTTAGAAATGGTAGTTTCGAGTACAACGCTCGATGCTTCTGCGCTTCTTCTCAAGATAGCTTAGAGAGTTTTGCTCCAAATGACTTAAAATTTTGAAGCAATATTTTCGAAATGTTGTACTGTACGAAAATGCAAAGAAAAACATCGATATTTTGAAAGTCACAAGACCCTGCTGCCCCTTAACCAAAATCTAGAGCCAGTTAAGACTTGAACTGATTCCAGACACTTGGAACAGTTTTGAGGAATTTATCCTATATATTTAGGAAATTTAGGCGTGTCCGACTTCACCCCACATGTCCAAAATTACCTCGCTTGATGGTACTTTAGGCCAACAATTTAAAAATAAGAAATATTGTTTTCAGGTCATCGAGATAGCGACCAGAGTGGCCGAGATTCAGGTAAAGAAACAATGTTACCATATTATAGTAATATGAAATCTGAAAAAATATAATCTTATGAATTAATTTTTTAAAGATTATTTCCCATATTGATATTATGTTCCCAAACTTAATGATTTAATTCTGGCAATTAATAAATTATATACTTTTAGAGTACAGCGGAGCCAGTGGAAGTGATTATGCTGGTGAATGAATTTTATTTTCATAAAATCTTTCATTTCCGATACTATATGGTATCATTCGATCTTATTCAATTTTTTTTAAATAACATGTTTTATCTTGGATTAATTATTAATCAAACATTAAATTTCAGGCAATGTACTCACATCTAGAAAAAGTAGTTCGTCAACGGATTCTTGTATGTCTGCGCACAGTCGATCTGGTTCCGAGAGCGCCGGTGCTGGGGTAAATCAATATTTATGACAATTTAACCACTCAAATTGTAGCATTTTCTTTTTGTAATTGAATTAGTCATGTATCCCTAATTTAATTTCTTTAATTATCAAAAATGGTATTTAGTTTACAAAATGAAATGTTTCAGGAATGCGCAAGGTCACAATTATATTCAATGTGGAGCGGCGGTGATTTGCCTTTCATAAAATTGACGGAAAGTACCGAAATCCGTGACGAACATCCTCCAGTGTGAATAGAGTTTTTGTGAAATAGAGAGGAGTACTGAAAAAAGAAAAAGGAAAAAAAAAAATCTGATGTCACTTCAATGTATAGGAAAACGTTTCTAACCGACAAAAAATGTCCTCTTCCACTCGATGTAACAGAAATATTGCTTCAAGCAATAAACTAAAAATGATTGATTTTTTACTAGAATTTCTGTCATTTGGCAACTGACCAATTAAATTAAAAATTTAATTAAATTAGAATTAAATTATAAGCATTCTGATTAATTAGGAGAATGTAGCAAATTGGTTACTTAGATACATAAAATGTATAATTGGCGATTGCGGGAGGGAGGCAATTAGCTCAAATTTTAAATCAGTGTAATATTAAAATTTAGGATTTTAGCAACTGCAATATTGGAAATTTTGCTCTGGCAGCAAATTCTTCTATTTTTCATTCTAGAATGAGTGTGTTTTAAAAGATAGATTCTTTTATTTTCTCTTTAAGGTCTTTCGAATTTATTCTTAACATTGGCTTTTCGAGTAAAATTAAAATTTTGCCCATTAATGTGAATTAAATTAATGCCTTATTTCTGACTACATAATGTTGTTTTAGAGAAAATATTAATTTTTATTTTACAATTTTTTTTATAATATACTCAATTTTCTTATAAACGGCACACTTGAAAGAAATCCTTCAAGAGCACAAAATATTTCTTAATATCAGTTAAAATTGCGTCAAGTGTTCAACTTTTAAAGGAAAAACGCTCAGCGTTTAATAAATAGGGTGATTGCAATTTGTAAAAAGAAATATTAATAATTATAAATTTCACTGTTGCGTCGAGCCACGTATCAAATACGGCTGAGCTGTCTAACAGCACATATAAGTAGAAAAGTAAAAGCGATTAAATTGTCTCGTTAAAACCAAAGCGGGCGAAATCTAAATTTCTTAAAGAATTGCGTTTATTACTTTATATATGTATGTGTGTAGAAAGGCAGGCCTCCTATAAATGTTTTATTCAATATCTTCTGTTCGTTATTTGGATGTAAAATATCACATATTTGAAGGAACAAAACAGTTTCCTGTAATTTTTAATTTGATGTTTCAAATCCAAATGTATCTATACATTCTTAAATGTGATCATGCGGCTGCAACGTACGACTCGAATGCAAAAAAAAAAAAAAATAAACATTTGTCAACTTTGAAACTGCTGTTAATTTCTTGTACAACATATGTGGATCATTGTTTTCTCTGGCAATACAGAATATATTTTTATTCTAAATCGTTTTAAATTCGGCTTCCTTTCCTTAGTTTAAAACTTTTTATATGTCTAATATCGGAGAAAAATTAATTACAATTCAAAGTTTTTATCATATTTACAATGATACATTTTATGGCACAAAAAGTATACATAGTCTTAGATATTAAGATATAAAGATTAAGAAAATATGTGAAGAAATTTTATTTTACATCTATTAAAGTGATCACAAAAGAATTGTTAAAAGATCACATAAATCATCCAAAATTTAAGTTACTATAACAATTAGGCAAGCTTTCGGGATCATTCATAAACTAATTCACCTTGTCTATTTTGTCAGGGGAACAGCCTTTTTCAAATTACTGCTAATATAAAATATCACTCCCAAATGTGGAATCTCGTTTTTTCCCTTACGCCAAAGAGAAATTAAAAAAAAAAAACTTTAAAAGGATTACATTTTATGAATCTTCAAAGTAGGAAACGCAGTACTACACTTACCGACCAGGAAAGCTTCTTTTCCGTAACAAGTTACCGACAGTCGGTATTGCCCTCAGTTATCAATGCATTTGAAACAATATCTCAATCGGTTAATAAGTTACCGACTGTAGGCAATTATTATGGAACAGAACCGCACTTAGTCGATAAGTGGAGTCAAAGCGGCATAAATAATAATTTAAAATTTTAGGAACTTTCAGTTAAAGTTTGTTTAATATTTTTCGACTTGGGACTATTTTTAATCGAGTTCATCCTCAGTGAGCTCTTCTTCCTGCCCATAGTCATCGTACTGATCCTTAAGATCGTCATCTTCTTTGTCGAGAGGACAATGGATGCACCTGGATTCGTTAATTCCATAATTAATGCATGTGTCTCCTATGCACTCGCAGCATCCATCATGGAACCATCTGAAGCTCGTGGCTCCCATACTTTGACAGGAGGCTTTGCATTTATTCCAGGAGTTACACTGAGCCATGTATGCAACTGTACAGTTCACTGTCATCACATTTGGCTTTAGAGGATGCTGAACGTCTCCGTCAATGGTTTCTGAAAACATGTGAGATACTCTTTAGAGTTGGCGATTTTTATAAGAGATCTTCTAAATTTGCAACCACATAATTTCAACTGAATCCTAAATCTTTTAAGATAATTCGTTCCGGTCCAATCTGATTAAATCAACATTTTACTACAAAAATTTATTTTGTTCCAATCCAAGCAACCTGACTTGTACTATGAATGGAAATACGTCGAGTGACGACAGAGTTCTTCAGTCTCTGCATTTTTAAAGAACAAATTCGCAATGAAAAACTTTATTAGAAATTAACAAGGAAAATTCGAAATGAGAATGGTTCCAGATGGGACGGAAGCCTTTTTTAGAATAATACGAAACCAATTGTAATGAATTGGAAATGATAACGAATGCAGCCACAACGAAAATTTTGTTTCGAATCATACGAAATCATCTGGAATGAACTTCGAATGAATGAGAAGTGCTAGAACACATTGAGAAGAAGTGAAAACTTTACTATAGAAAAATGCAAAATGACTTTGGAATGACATGGAAATAATATTGATTTATACTGAACGGATATTTTGTTTAGGACAATGCGAAACCATTTGGAATAAATTCAAAACGTATGCGAAATCATACAGAATTAAAACCGATTTGTACGCAATACAAAACTTTGTTTCCAATAATGCGAAATCATCCTGGAATCAATTCTGAATGTCAGCGGATGATAACGGATTCAGATAAAACAAACATTTCGGTTAGAATAATGCGAAATCATTTGAAAATTAATTCCAAATGAATGAAGAATCATGCGGAATAAGAATGGATTCAGACATAATGAACACTTTGTTTTTAATGACGCTGAAGAATTTGGAATGAAGTTCTGAAACCACAGTGGAATCATTCGGAATTACTTCAGAAAGAGAATATATTGAGTCAGAATAAAGATTTGGTTCTCAATTATGTGAAAACATTTGGCATTACTGTCATCACAGATTCATTCAGAAAATCTTGGCAATTTTTAGGAATGAGAGCGCAATCATTTGGAATGACTTCAGATTTAGAACAGAAACATTTGGAATGATTTTTCTGATTAAAGTGGAATGAGATACTGCCTCAGAATGTTGTTGAATAAATCAGAATTACACTGAAATGATAAAGAACTCATTTAAAGAAAAATTGATACAGAATGATGTGGATTCGTTCCGAGCACAACTATATTGATTGGCAAAAGCATCATTTTGAGTGATTGCTAATTGATAAGGATTCGTTTTGATTTTACTTCGATGATAGGCTCATTGTAAGCGGAATCATTTGGAATAAATTTTAATTCTTGCGCATTCAATTTGAATTAAGTTAGTTTATAATGACACGAAATCACATGTAATACAAATATCGGACTTGGGATTCATTTTGATTAACGCAAAAATACTCACGCATATGATATTTTGGTTCCTGTTCATGTTTCGACCGGAAGAGAGAAACGTCAAAATCGACTGGATAAGTAAAAGTCATCCACCTCTTGTGAGGATCAGGCTCAGCAGTGAGAGCTTGAAAAAGTCCTGGGACTGGTTCGCTGAATTCCTCTACATGGGATTTTTTGCTAAGGGGATTGTCTGTTATGTTAGGTTTTGGGCAGAGATCTGCAAAAAATACATAGAAATAAATATAAACAAAAGTATACATATTCCAAAAATTTAATTTTCAAACTGAATAGGTATTTCATTTACCAACGCAAGAACAGCACTCATCATAGAGGTAGCTTAAACAATTGTAGCACTCTTTGCAGCAGGTGCATGTTACTAAATCACATTTGCAACTTCCAGTGAGCATACATTTGCTCACTACGCTGGCACAAATCGCTTCATTACAAGCTCTCGAAAAGTTGATTACAGTTAGAAGTACAACTGTTGTTACTGAAAAGACGATTATTGTTTGTGACCACGACATTTTCACCTAAAACAAAAAAGTTACATACGTTTGTTTGAATTCTTGTGACTTGAAGAAGGAAATTCAATAATGTTAGTGTCAGCTAAACCTGTTAGAAACATTATAAAAAACCCCAATAGACAAATCAAGCTTTTATTGACTTTAGTTGTGTAAGCATTTGAAAAATTGGATTGGAAGAAAGCATGTTAATACTAAACAATCTGTAACTGTAAGAAATTTGTACATATGGCAGGATGATTTTTAATCAAGTCACTGCCTATAATAATGTAAAAATAATCTCGGTGGGATTGAAATGTAGATAGCCCCGCCTTGTTCTGCCTGAGGGAATACAGGGAATACATAACTTGAATAAACAACACGATCTGAAAGCTTTTTGCCTTAATAGAAGGTAAAAGATATAAAGTATAATCCAAAGTAAGATTCTCTAATTTTGCAAATGACACGACTTTTCAATTTCGAAACGTAGATGTGATTACTTTTTACAAGCAAGATTTAAAAACTAATTTTATGCCAACGTTCATCTCGATCCTTCTGCTAATGTCAACAAAACTCTTATGCCAATTATTCAAGTCAACTTTATCTCCGAGATTAGCATTTCAAAATAAAACGCAAAAGGCTAGCTGCCACTTTATCTAGATAAATTGTAAAGGTCAATTTTGTAGTTATTTATCGTATTTTCCACTTACTCATCGATACTTATTTTCATAAATAACTCTTTGCACAGCTAATATAAAAGTCACTAATAATAGTCATCTTTCTCTTTTCACATCCATTTCCCATTCAGTTAATGAAATCTCCAGAATTTTCCTTCCACAAAACATACATGTAGCAATTCTACAAAAAGTCCGCGTGCAGAGTTCTGAATATAAAATATTTACCTGTCTCTCTCTACCCCTTCACTAAACGTATTACCACGCACGTATGGCGATTTCCTACGCCGCAGAAACTATTTTAAGAGTGTGGCAACCGGTTCGCGTTGCCATGGGACACATTTCGTGTATTCCTATAATCCGGAAAATATTATCTGACGATAAGGGATCTCTAAATCGATGGATCACTGAGCACAGAATTAGATACACTCAACACTGCGGGACCACTTGGGACCACTTCCCTCCTCTGCCTCCAATCTCTATCTCCTCTCCCGAGCCAATCTCTTCTGGAGAACGCACAAATTATTTCCGAATGGCGACGCAGCTTTGAAAATTTTCTCTCTTAACATAAACTTAAAGAAATTTCTAAATTGTATTTAATGTATCTGAAGATTTCTGATATTTGTTGTTGTTTCCCTCTTCGTTTTTGCAGATGCGAATAGGATCGAAGAGTCGACTCTCATTGTACTGAAACTGAGTCACTGAATGAAGGAAGAACGAGGACCGAGGAGTCGAGGACCGAAGATGTGGAAAGAGGGAAAGGAGGAGGAGGAGGCGGAGAAGAAGGAGGAGAAAATGAAGGTGGTGCCTTACAGAGACAGAGAAAGAGCGACAGAGGCAGAAAGAGAGTGAGAGCAAGATAGAGAATAAGAGTGGGGGCGAGCAGGGGAAGGGACAAAACTGACCGAGACTGGTTTTAAATTTTTTTCTGCTTTTTGTCTTATACCTGCAGCAAAGTTGGCCTATCCTACGTCCCCTTCAAACCGCCACCTGAAGAGTCAAGAATCAAGGAAAGGTCATTGGAATGTATTTAACACACATCATAAAGCAATTAATTAAACTTTCAACATTGCTCTGTTTAAACTTGAAGGCTTCAGATTTGATAGAAGCTTTAAATTTTAAGCCTTTCATAACAATTATTTAATTTAGGGCGATTTCTATTGAAAATGGTAAAAAAGGTTGATGGGCACAATTCCAAGAAAAGAGGGCTCAGTCGCATAAAAGAATGCGAATAAAAGACACGTTCCAGTCTCATTTACCTCCCACGACATTTAATAATTACGCCGTTTCCGTTATTACAACGCGTGCCATGTCTGATACTTTTTTCTCTGGGATGATCCTCTTTCTGCCTCGTGATAAAAATGATCATCGTCTTTACGCAACTTTGAAATTAAAAAATATGTCTACAATTTACTATAGCAGTTTTTTTCAGTGGGATTTTTGAGTTTGTCACAATACGGGGGAATGTCTGTACAATTTGATTGGAAAACACTTTTAGGGCCACGAACTGTCTGAACCAAATTATCCTCTAAAGGTATAATAGGTATAAAATGCCGCTCGGCTAAACCATAATGACTGCGCGGCCCACCTATGTAGTTTCAGGAAGGCCGTAATCGAAATAACAATTTCGTTGGGACTCGATTTGAGCGGAAATAATGGAATTTCAAGGCAAGATTCCTGTCCCATCCTCAATTTTCGTATTCCTGAGCAAGGGCTATATTTCATTTTCAATTAAATATTTTGCCTCCGTCGAATGGAGATATAGGTAGCCCTTATGGAACTTTATTAATGGAAGTTGAATCCGCTTAATCTGATTGAATCCACGTGAATCAAAACGAATCCTAAATCGATTCATTATTGTCAATCGAGAATTACTCGAAACGAATCAGGATCTTTCGGAATGAACTTTTCATTCCATATGTGAATACTCTGGCAAATTAAAGTGCATTTCAAATAATTTCACTATCATTCCGCTATAATTATAATTGATTCCTTAACATTCTGAAACAATGATTCATTTCACAATTCTATCAATTCGGTCAATCCTAATAATATCTACGTTCTTTCTCATTGTTCCGTATCACTCGGCAATTGCTTTAAACAAATCCACTTCATTCTGAATAATTTTTTCATTGCACATTATTAGGAAGAAAGTTTTTATCAGACCTGAATCCATCCTCATTCTTCATGGTTACGCTTTTATTCGGAAGTAATTCCAAATGATTTCGGATTATTCCAAACAAGGTTTCCTTTCTGTCTGAATCCGTTAGCATTCCGCATGATTCCGTCATTCTGAAACTGATAAGAAGGTTTTGAATCCATGTGAATATCCTTCTTTTCTTTAAATTTTTAATCCATATAAAGCAAAAATATTTGCGTCTTTTATTTCAATCCTGTTTAATCCCATGATGATCTCTGTCCATGAATGAAAACATTTTCATTCTGTTGAAGAAAGCAAGAATTGAAGGCAAGTTAATCATGTATAATGCCTTGAAGCAAGGAGGAATGTTGATGTCAATTTAATTCCTTCCGTGAGATATAATTGTTAACGATTTATTCCAGAACAATTCAAATTCAAAGCGTTTTCACGGCAATTCCAAACAAGTCCTCTCCCGGCCGAATTCACAACATTTTTAAATCAAACCAATATCATTTTTGGTCATAGATGAATTCATTTTTAACCATTTCAATGTACAAATTCAAAGCATGATTCCGCTTTCAGTCTCTGTCTCATATTCAATTAATTTTGCATATTTTTTGCACCCCACTTCTTACCCAACTTGAAGTAAACATTCATGGTCGCTTGCTCAAAAAAATCTCTCTTTTGGTATTAAAGATTTGGTAAATTTGATTGATGCCCCAAATTTTAAAACCTAAAACTATAGAGGATATAGTTCATTCTTCTCAATGCAAAGTCGAATGACAATTTATTTTCTTAAACAAAGTATAAATACAGATAAGTGAAACATACAAAAATTATGGATTTGTAAACTTGGGATGCTTATTTTCTAAATCCTAATTTATAAAACTTTTCGCAACATTTTGATGTGTAGTACAGCAAAAAAATATAAAAGACAAACTTTTTCAAAGCTCATTTTATTTTCTTGAAAATGCCGTAAAATTTCACCGTATATTGTGGAGAAAGGATGTAATGTAGAATTTGCACCGCGGAGGAAGTTGGTATAATTTAAAACGTGCGGAATTCCATAACATCCTAAGTACCATTCAATTTTAGGTTCAAAAAGTTATAATAGTCCAGAGGACATATTTCTTAAGTG